>JAVQJF010048232.1:0-93582 GCA_036023855.1 Gadopsis marmoratus
CATATATATCTGAATCTGAAAACTAAATAAGACCAAAAAATAAGCAGTAAAAATTCTTAATACTACACATGTTGACAGTTGCCCCCCCCCCCCCCACTTTACTGAAAGGAAAAAACTTCCAAATCCACCAAAAGCAGAAAAAAACTGTACAATTCTATAAAACGTTTGTGTTTTTACATTAGTTACAAAAAATAATACTTCATTTACTGATCCTTCATACTGAGGACAGAATAAAAGAAATAAAATGTTGCATATTTATTCTTCAAACTCTGTGACCTTTTGCTGGTGTGTAATGACAAAAAAATAAAAATTATAATAATACTAATAATACTATATGGTGTGAGAAACAGAATAGCAATAAAGTTAAATGTGGAACACGGGAGTGATGATCCTTCTTGTTATGTAGTGTGCATGCACTTAGCAATGAGAGGTCAGGGGGTTCAAATATCTGGATGCAATTTGAAAACATGATGTTGAGATTTAGCAACTTATAACTGTGGTCAGAGCAGCAGCCATTAGCAGTCATGTTTGGCAAAATATGAATGCACTTTGCCACGTCATGTTTGGATTCCAGGTCAGAAGATGAAAACACCTTAACTTCAAAACGGGGGGACTGCCTAACTTTGGGAAAAGATCATGAGGATGAAATATTTTAAATACACATGGACTCGTCATACCATGTGGCATTAGTAAGCCACCTTAGTTCAACACTAGAAGTAACAACTTTTTAAGATGAAAGGACATTTACATCAGTTGGAGAAGATTTTTCTCAAACCCACAGGACACTCACCCCAGTGCACTGAACTGTAGTGTTTTCAGACACGCTCACCATTAGCAGTCCATTAAATACAAAACAAAACTCAGGCTCTCAGTGTCACACCTCTCAGCTAATACAATGAGATTTCAAATGGACAGGCTCGACACAGAGGAGACCAACACTCTGGACGAGCTCTGAAACGACAGACATCAAAAGCAAACGGAAATTTAACAACAGCTTATTAATAAAGGACTGTATACCGTAGAAGTGCTTACATGTTCAAGGATTAAACCCTTCACAGAGTGGATAGGATGGACATGTAGTGCTGCGATCAGTGGCAACTGCTGTTTACAGATACCCTTCTGATTGGACTCCTTAATGAAGTCTGTCTTTTAGGATAAATAATTCGATATAACTTTAGGTATCTGTGGCACCACAATTACAATATGTTTTAATGACAGTTTGATGTCAGCTCCTTTAGTCCAGTTCTAGAAGAGAGGAAAAAAAGAATAAGAAGACAGTGAGAGAAAAAGTGAAGAGGACAAAAATAAACAAGATTCTTTGGGATTAAATCTGCTGTCTGATTGGTTTTAAAGGGTTGTCATGGACGTAAGGTGACGGCCATCAGTCCAGGAGGAGAGGCAGGTGGTCGTAGGAAGAGAGAGAGAGACTTCCTGGTTCAGGTTTGTGTAAGGCTTCTGCTCAACCATAAGAGTGTAGGTTCAAAAGTTCATCTGGACTGCATTCACCAAAATATTAGTGTTGTAACAAATTACCTTAATGCAGCGTTAATGCAAAAAAAAAAAATACAACAAAAAAAAGTACGGTGTCAGCCATGGCAATAGTAGTGCTGTAATGGACTCTTCAGTACAGCTCAGAACAATTAAAAAGACTGAGAAATAATAGAATAAAATAAACCCCGTACACTGTGGTTCCACCCTCCAGCCCACCCCCAGCCACTCCCCTCCTGGCCCCTGACCTACAATCATTGATTGGTGGTTTGGGGCAGCTCAGACCCAGCCGCTGGTCAGCTTATAGAACATCTCCTCATCTAGAGACTCGTTCTGGTCCTTGGCACGTGTGGACAGGAAGATGTAGCCACCGATGAACTCGTGGACCACCTTGCAGTCCACCTCGGCACAGATGAAAGACAGGCTGGGCTCGTCTGCAAATTCCACCGTGACCTGGGCACACGGAGCAAAGCACATCAGTCATGTCTCGATGAAAACCAGCGAACTGTAATCATGTTGGTGATGTACTGCAGACTGTGATGTAGAAAACTGCATTTTGGTTATTACTGATGCCTTTTGTTTCCCTGAATTACTTCTGATAGTGCCAAGAGAACATGGCAGGATGAGACAAAGTCTGTTATAACCCTTCTATATGGTCAGTTAATCATTTTACTTGTATGATTGAGCAATTCTTTTCTATTAAAGTTAAATCAAATCACTTTCCAGTGTTGTGGAAGACTTGCTAGTGCTGCGGATTCAAACTGTTCAGCTCTAAGCAGCTTTCAGATGCTTTTAGCTCTACAATCAACTAGGACTGGCTGCAACCAATTATTATTTTCATTATCAATCAGTCAATTACTTTATAGATTAATCAATTGATCATTTGGTCTGTGAAACGTCAGAAACATTTTTATCAAAATGGATGCAGCAGAACCAGAGATATTGTCTTTTTGACTCCACACATTCATGTTTGCTTGTCAAAACCTGGCCCCTGCGTTACCCACAATGCAGCTCAGCTGCCAACTGTCCCGTTGAAGATTTGGGTGCGTTAGGCCAGTAGTGGATAATGTAGCCACAAACTATTGGCCTCACGCAGAGATGAGGAGCGGAATGGAGAAGTCTCGTAAGCACACTTCTTTCTAACTCCACATGCCCAGACTTCTTTCATTCAGTCTTCAGCCCCAACTCACGCTGACCCAAGTGACAACTTATCAGACATCACGCAGCTCCACTTATCTTTCCCTTTAATCAAATAATTATTTCAGCTCTAGAAACATTAACTTCCACTCGGAGTGAAAATAGGCTGCGAATAATAAAGAAAATTGCAATGTTTAAGGAAAACCTATTACTTTATAATTGTCAAATTCACTGGGTTCCCTACCATCTTGATCTCCCAGTTGACGTTCCACTGTTTCATATTGCTGAAGCGCCAGGTCTTGATAGCATCTCCAGTGCCTGCATCCATCCGGATCAAACGGTTGTAGGTGATGCCGATCAGCTCCTCCCGCTTTCCACCCTGGAACCTGGAGAGGAGAAGAAGAAGATAATCCACTGTGAAATGAAAGTGTGTAGCTCAAATGGCAATATGAGTCACTCTCAGCATATCAAACAGAGAGAGTGGGTAAAGGGAGATATTACTTGATCCTTACTTGGCAAGGAAATGGGTGATTCCAAACTCAGGCAGGGACTGCCACGCCTGGATGAAGCGCATCTTGGCCTCGATGAGACTCATCTGGGCCACATTCTGGTGGGCTTCAAGGATCCGGGCTGAAATCTGACAAATACACAATCACACACTTGATGTCAAACACTAACACACTCCCAACAGTAAACAAATGCATCCCATCACCACACTTCAACCACCCGATGCACCCAAATCCACGCACACACCCAATGCGTGAACAAGCTGTGGCCAACTCCATCAGCACACAGTGTCAGCCAATAACCAGAGAGCGGTCACACTAAAAGTCTACTTCACACAGACACAAAATAGACAGACAAACAAATATAAACCCTATGAGCCCCCTGAGAAGCCAGACTACGGTTAATGAGCCACGGGAAGCTTCTAGTCTGTGTGAGTTTGCATGCATGTGTTTATTCCCCTACTGTCCCTAAATCCTTTTTAAGGCTGCAGCCCAAAATTATATCCAATTCAACTGAAAGAGCAGTGCAACATCCAGAGTGACAAACTGTCTAAGATGAGGATTCTTCATCTGTCTGTATTCTTAAAAACACAGGCAGGGCAGAACCAACGTTTTAGTTCCTTGAACAGTAGTTCCTGGAACTAAAGGTTCTGGGTACTTTGGGAGGAAATGCAGCTTACATCACCATTGGTTTCAGTTCATGTGAGTTCAGTATGAAAATCAGCTAATGGAGACTTGAGCCTTTTCTGAAATAAGTAATCCATCACAGTTAACCTAACTTTGCCAACCTCCCACATGTTACAGTCAGCGTTGCATTCTTGAGCTCAAATGGAAAAATCTAATTTGAAGAAAAAAAACAACAAATACGAGTGTTATGAACTAATAGATGAGGTTGATAATTGTGTTGCTGTTCACAAGCAATTTAGGACTCGCATAAGCACTTAAAAGCAGCAACACAAAAACAATTCAACAGTCCCTGTTCAACCGTATTACAATAAAATAACTTTAGTGTGATGGATCACTTACTTTCAGCAAGTTTCTAGTCTCCGTTTTTCATATTATACTGATAGCCAAGTAAAACACATTAAAAACAAACATTAAGGCTTCACTTAACCTTAAAACCTGTTGTTTGCTTTCATAAAAGGCTGGCATCACAAAACAATTGGGCTATGCAGGTGTTTTTGCAAGTTCCATATATTTAATGTGTTTTTTGTACCATCACTGCTTGTCCCTACCGGTAATGTAAAGAAAAATGCAAACACAATGCAGATGTCCCAATGTATCAGTAGAATGCTTTGCTTGTTTTATGGCATCCTGAAAACATTAGAGCTAACAACAAGTAAACAAAAACTGACTAGACGGATTCCATCTACTCACTGTGACTATCAGCCACTATTACATGTTATACAGCTGCACCAATGTTGGTTAGGTGACGCAACTTGGACAGAGTGTATATACAATCATGCACATACATGTATCTAAGGATAAAAAGGCACCCAGTGGACACAGAACTCAACTTACCAAGTCCCTGATATAGCCTGGCTGAAGATGGGAGGTGGGGATGGGAGAAGGACACAGGAATGAAGGAGATACATACAAGGAGAGAGAAAAGAATGAAAGATTGGACAAAGAGAACAAGCAAGTAAGATCAATGCCGAGGGAGGGAAAGATCCAAAACAACAAAGTAGGAGGCTATAATTGTTATAAACGAAACAAAGTGGGGAGAGGGGACTGCGGAGTCTGGAGGTCATGCAGTATTCAGCCACAGGAGGGAGAGAGAGTACAGCAGCACTCACACACTGTGCCATTTGTAAGAGAAAAGAGGGAGGTTACATAACATTTGTGTGGTTTCACTTTAAGGACGTGGGCACTGGAACTATACATAATGTCTGTTTATTCTTAACAGACTTTCACAATGGGCCACACAGCATCTCTGCAATTTCCCTTTCATCCGCAAGATGGCGGTATGTACCAAGCAGCTCACTTTGGAAGCACCAAAATGTAGGAGTGCCATGTCTCCACAGTCCAGGACTTTATTATTGTGCCTTGAATGTTTGTTGTCTGTTATGTAAATGTACTGCACTGGTCCAAGTAATCTAAAACGTCTTGTATGTGAATCCGCTGGGACCTGCCGCACGGAAGTCTCCTCGGACCAGTCTCGCAACAGGAAGTCCAGTTTAAGGGAGATGGGGAGGGGTCGCAGCTGACCGAGAGCTGGGCTTTTCCCCAGACAGTTTTCCCGCGCAGCATTTCCCGGCATGGCTCATTTCCTGATGCCCCACGCCCACTACATGAGTACACATGGTGCACAGGTACATACACATACTGCCCATATGCCGCTACTCTTTCATGTTGTGCTTGGGGATACCCTCTAACAGACTGGGATTGTAAGTGAGACCTGAGCCGGACCAGAAAGAACCATGGCCCCAGACAGACGCACACCCCGCCGGGCTGATAATAGTCTTTGTCCTGACCCCTGTTCAACCTGGCTTCTTTTCCAGGCAATGTATTATGCCACAGAAGGGTTTTTCACTCCTAAGAAAAGCTGAAACACAATACCTGATTTTTATGTCCATATTCTCAAGAAAATGGGTCAGTGGACTTTGATATTTGAGCAGCTCATGAGTTTGATGAAGATAAAACAACAATGATTCTGGTAGCATTCAATAACTACAGCTCCTATGAGGCTTTGACAGCACACATATCATTCATGAGAGCTGTAGTTGTTAAATGCTGGCAAACAAATGATCGTTTTATATTGATTAAAATGGTGAGCTGCTAAAATATCACTGCCCAGCACAGTCATTGTGTTTTAGCGCATTATACGCTACGGAAACGTCAGTATCACGTTTCAGCTTTCCAGGAAAAGTTATCACAGGAACCTTCTACTCTACAGTACAGTATATAGAGCTCCAAAGGGAAGTGGACCAGAACTTCTCTCTCTTTCAGACCAACACACAGACACAATGACAGGTTGGCTGGTCTCAATGGGTCGACATGCATCATGTGACCTGGCTCTGCGACGCATTCTTCACTTAATGGCGAGTTACCCCCAACTCTATTTAAGGGATTTCCTGAAAAGTCTAAAATAGAGAATAAGGGGAAAAAGAGAAACATACAGAGAAAGAGAACTGAAACTTTACTTGGCACTTCTGTAATTTTGGGTCAATTCTGTGGGAACTACAGTTGTGGATTCGGAGTGGTGATGTCCAGAGATTAACCCGTGACAGCAGTCCCATTTGAATGGGTAAAGCATGAGTTCAGTAGAAGCGCTCCATACTCATGTTTCTTGTGTTAAAAAGAGTATCAAAAGAAACATAGAAGTATGTTTAAAGTGCTGGCAGCAACATACAGATTCAACAAGCCATGCTGACACATATTTACAGGAATGAATCGATGTTTCTGTCTACCTCTCTCTCTAGACATCCAGTATATTCCAGACTATGGCCCAGACCATTTCTGAGTCACCACTTGCTTTACCAACATCCCTCCAACCCCTTAGCAATATTCCCCTTTTCTACTACAACTTAAACAAAACCAGATTGAGTGAGTAAACTATGGGTGAGTAAGCTATGCTCCCCCGACCCACACACACCTTACAAGAAAGTTAATCTTCTTGGGGCTTAAATCTTACACCTGATTTTTAAGATGTCTGCCGGTGGCGTGCTACTGTTGCTCACATGTGACCACTCCGTAAGGAGATCTCTACTGTTTTGTCTACACGCACAAAGGCCGAGAGCACAGAAAGTATCCATTACAGAGCAACTCTACTGTACACATGGTGAGTGGTTTGGACGTCTGCTGTCCTGGTTTCCCCTTGGACGGGGGGGCACAGGGGGAAGAGGAGAGCAAAGGAGGGGGAGTAGAGGGAGGCTACATTCCGATGCAAGACAAGCCCGATGCCAGGAGGCGCCCATCTGGGAAGCATCAGACGCTCCATCCAGCTCCACAACTGACTCAAACAAGTAAACAACCTCCCACTAAATACACATCAGACCAGATAGTTACCGTCCTTATTCTGTCTCTTTGGAACTACACACTTTACCTTCCATGCTGTAACTACAGCCTACAGAGAATTCAGAGGTTGTATGTTTAAACTCTTTACAGAAAAACAGCCTGCATTGCTTACCTGCTTGTTCTTGTACTTCTTCAGATAGCGCGGGGACACCAGGCATTCTGGGTTGATATCGGTGGTGATCGGCTCAATGAACTGAGGGTCAGGGTTCATGTGTTGCATCTTGAGGAAGGACAGAATGTTCTGGACCTCCAGGTTGTAAGAGCTGTCGGCCATGGTCTTCCCTTTGGAGGCCAAGCGACATGCAGCCATCCAGTGGGCGTACTGTTTCTCCTGGAGAAGAAAGTCAAATGCTGGGAATTAAAAGCCTGTCAAAAAGACAAGAAATGATCATTAATGGTGCACTAAAACGTCAGTCTTACCATGTCACACCGAAGCCAGATCTCGTTCATGCCATCAGCCACAGGAATTAGCAACTTGATGTTGAATTTCTGACCCGAGATGTTAACATCTGGAGTTACCTCGCAACCTACACATGAAGGCCACAGTGCACAGTGGAAGAAAAGGTCAAAACTATTCTTTAGACACACAACCAAAAGTAACCTACTTTCAGTAGAAACACATTACATTCTTGCATGGGCTTGAAATGAAATCTTTTGTCTGTTTGCACCTCTAAGATTCATTTGGTGAGCAGGTGTCCCATGTGCCTCCTCTTTACTCTTGTAACAGGAAATTGTGATATCCTTGAATGTGCACCAGTACTGCTTATAGCCCTTCAGTGTCAGTTTCTTGGGTCTGGAAAATATATAAACAGACATGTCAGACTTTAGATGGAAAAAACACCCATTTTCTTTATTAGTGGTCAAGAGGGAGAGTGTGGGAGGGGAGAGCATAAGTTAGTACAAAGGAGAAAAAGAGGCAGGGCCTCTCCAAGTGCATAGTCAGCAAGGTGAACAGGAAAGGAGCCAGCATTGGACGTGGACATTAATGGAAAACCATTAAAGAGGAAATGCCTCTTGATGTCATACACCCCCCTCCCTCCAATGGTTTATACATTTTATGAGACAACCACCCCAGGGGCCACCTGCCTGTCAGCAAAGGCTTAAAGCCAGAAATGAATATGATTAAAAATATGCTTGGTACAACTGAAATCACTTCGAAAAGCTAAACTGAAAAGTCGGCCTGCAAATGTCCTTTGGCAAACAATGTATCCTATTACACTGATGCAAACCAGGCAACGGCTCTCTTATTTTGACAGAAAATGTTATTTCCTGGTTCTCTGATAGACTCAACATCTTTCGGACAAATGCAATCTCTGCACGCACACATGCACAGGTGTTTTTGATAACAATGAAAGTACATGTGGTCCTGTGAGATCAGGTAGCTCTGGATGTGGACTTACTTGAAGACTTTGACATAGTCCGCTAGCTCAGGAATAGATGTGATGTCACCCTAGGAAGAAGGGATAAACCCATTGTTAGTATAAACCTGGCATATTTAAATATGTAAAATGAAAAACACGGTTAAACAACCAAAAACAATGACCTGAGGCTCAGCTTTGTATGTCATTGCTTAGTGGAGTATGTTAAAGACAACACACACTCTGTTTCCTCTGATAAGCTGTATAAAGCTAACAAGTTCTTAAGGCAGGGCTGCTATAATAATGGACACACGTAACCATGTAACATGCAGCCTTTGTTGGGTTTGTTAAGCGTCGCATGTCTCACACCCCTACTCCTTTAACAGTGTGAAACGTTGCACTTCCAGTAAAAATGATTGTGATTTCCCCTTCCCTTGGTCAGTGTACAGTGTCTATTTAAATTTCAGCTCCTGCTTAATGCCGCCGATGAAAGGAGATGTCATCAGAATACAGTACGGAAACAAAGGACCAAACACACTGCCAAGCCGCTACAATTGGGAAAATAAAATCACATGGGATGGGATAAAATAATAAAAAAATTAAAACTTGGACAAGCCCAGTGCATGTAATCCACAACCAACAAAACATATTTCTTGTAGAGAATGTGAAGCTGGGGCAGTGTTGTCATACCAGTGTGTTGGACGTCTTGCCTCCCTCCAAAGTAATCTCCAGGTCTGACAGGGCTGCATCCACCTCATCCACCTCTTTCTCACTGTTATTCATGTGGTTGTCTGAAGACATGATTGACAGCTTGTTGATGTGGTACTGAGGAATAGAAAGAGATACAATTATTATTAAATCATTGCAGAGAACCTTTTGTGTTAAACCAGGGTTTCCTTTCCTTTGTTGATATTATATGATATTTCCAGACCATTAATATCTGCACCATAAGATTTAAAAATATCACAGTAATGGTAAGTGCCAGCAGGGCCACAACTGCATGAATTGTGTGGGACAAGTGAATTGTCAAATTAATTATCCTTTGGTTCATATGCAGGACCTTAAGGAGTCTAGAAACATGTTACATACAGAGACATTTAAGAATGTTTTGAAACATTCTCCCTTTCAGATGCACATGTACAGAATGCACTTTACCAGAGGTTTAGGAGAACAGAGGCTAGCTGGCGCTGTGGTGCTGTCTTATCCTCACAGCACTATTAATATCCAGTAACAGTATATTTCTATCCACTAGATTCAATTAAGCCTGTCTGGTGAAAAACAACCAGTCCCAGAGACAGACTTAAAATAAAAAAATGGAGAGTATTTTTCTAGCAATTGTTAGCTGTTCCAACACCTTCGTCAACAGTTTTGCTGATTTCTATAAAAGTTTCCTGCTATGTGTGCTACCGGTGCATAAACCTTCCAACTTACGAAAGTGAATTGGTCTGTGATTATTGCCACGTAAATACTTTAATATGTGTTGGCATTAATGTTAGCAAGTGCTGCCAGTATGCACCTCTGAGTTAACCAGCGATGAAACAATGACTTATCTTTGAAGATGACGACGATGGGGAGTTTCAGGACGAGGGAGAGGATGAAGTGATGGGTGACAATGACTCAGAGAAATAAGCGATACGGTTTGGGCAATGTGTTCTCAGCACGTCTGAACTGTAACAGGCTATGAATGTATTTTTACTGGGAACATATGAGAGACTGGGCCAATAGGATGGCATAAAAGACTGTGCGTTCTCGTAACACTGGAAACAGCAATTCATCAGGATGGGGCCATTACCGAAAAGCTGTCCGTGTTTCCCTCTTAGTATGAGTCAGACACTAAATACAACTTGTTGACAAATGGTATTTATAATGTCAACCAATCACCAACCCCCCACCAATATATGAATGAACAGCTGTCGAGAGAGTGAGAGATACTGAGGTAGAGTTTGAGAGAGAGATATGTGAGGCATCAGCCATCTAAGGTTACAGAATGTGGGACAAAGGGCTCGACATGACGCTCCTTTCCTCCCCATCTTCCACTCTGACACTCATTTAAAAACTGCAACACTGGCGGGGTTTGTTTCCTGTTTGTTTGTATGAGTGGTGAGCACGTGTTTATCTGCTGAGGCACAAAGTACAACCTGTGCTACCAGTCGAAGGCTATGAGGTGGGTCACTTGACTCCTGATTACCTAATTTCTATGTACTGCCAAATTAAATGTTCCAGGTGATGGCATGCCAACAGCAACAGCCAGCAACATACTGGATACGGACAATCATCGCGCTTTATTTAGACCCTGGTTATCCACTCTCACCAGTGAAACCTTAGCCAAAAAACCTGAGCTAATACTACTCAGCTGAAACATAGTAGTAGCTACCCAAGTGCTAACAGACAGGTAGCAACAGAGAAGCCGCCAGTCTAAACACTCAACTCAGATTAGCATCTCTCTCAGGAAGAGTAACAAGAAACCAGATAAGTGTAATTATAACCGGTCTGATCAAACACACCTAACACCTCAGCGTGTAAAAGGGCTTTTAGAGGAATGTGAGCAGGTCTACGAGACAGTGTGTTGCTGGGGATGGGTGGTCTGTGCCCAGGCACTGGGTCCTGTGGCCCAAGATGCTCTATAATTACCCCGGGGGTAAGGACAGGGTGGCGTCCTCAGGTCTTGGCACTCAGTTTATGAGGGTCAGAAATAGCAGGGGCACCACCCCCAGACTACATGGGGCTACCTGAGGGGGGTAAAGGGGCTCACATCTGTATATCACTTCCACAGCGCCCTCTCTCCCCTCCTCTTGATCTTCCTTTAAAACTTGTCTCTGTCAGTGGCTCTAAAGTCAGCTCTGTAGGAGCGGCTGCAGCAGGTTGCCTCTATGTTTACAGAAATTACGGTCACATAAAGCTAATAGGCATTTTCTTAGTACACAAACATGCTTAAAATTCCTTAGTAATATTTAGGTTACCAAAGTGAAGTGCATTATGTCTGTCAAATCAATTGTAATTAAATATTCATTCGATTTTTGTTCAAACGCCTAATGACTACATTTTTTCTATGAACTATGAGTCATAAATAAAGGGAACTGATGGATATTGAAGCGTATTAAGAAGCCCACTGGGAACGTGTGTGATAATGTCCCCATTAACTCATTGTGCACCAATGTACAATAGTCAGGTTTTAGTATGCATGCTGCAGCAGAACTGGCAGCCATATGGCTCAGCTCTGGGCTGGAAGCCCATCCAATTCATTAGCTTGCGGTTGAGAAGGCAATGTGCCCATTGCCCAATGAAAAGAAAACTGCAGATCTTCACATTTCAGACCCTGACAAAATAATGCTGAAACAGGAAAATTAAGATCAGACACACACACACAAAGTCCCTTTACCTGCAGGGCAGCAAACATCATCATTTCCTCCTCCGTGCACTCAATTTCCTCCAGCAGGATGGCCCACTTGGACTGTTCATAGAGCTGGTTCACTCGGATGGCATCATACTGTGGAGAGTCGCAGAGGTTAACACACATACAAACAGACAGTGAATAAACACTTACTCAGCTCACGCTCGGATACACACTAGACAACTAGATCTGGGTGAAGCACTAGTTCAAAGTTGTATGTGGTTAATAGCATCATCACTATTATCCACCCACACACACACACACCACACTGTGAACATCACGGAGACCAACAACCTGATATACACCACAGGAACAGTGATCCTTGAGATGCTTGGCAAAATGAACAAGAGAAGCCATAAGGAGAAGTATCCTCCATGGAGAAAGATGCTGGATGTCAAGGTTAAAGCAACACAGAGGGACGTTAGCCGGTTACCAGAAATACAGCAACGGTGTGATGAAGAAAGGGCCCATACAATCTGCCCATACCTGAGGCCCTGGAGACTGCCAAACAAAGACTCACAGCCCTGGCCACCCACCTGAAGAGGTACACCAGAGATGTTGATGCTAGGAGAATAAACAGGATGTTCTCCACCAAACCATCCAAAGTGTGCTCACAGTGGAAGGGTAATTGCATGACAGCAGACCCACCAAGGCTGGAGACTGAGCAATACTGGAAAAGCATATGGCAGAAAGAGGCATCAGGTAACACCAATGCCCAGTGCCTAGTGGATAGACCACAGTAGTGGCAGACATTCAAGAAAGAGTCTCAGGTATGAATAGCTGGACAGCACCAGGCCCTGACATGATTCCCACCTACTGGCTAAAAAAGCTAACTACCCAACATGAACGCCTGGCAGTACAAATGAACCAGCTTCTAATGGATGGCACCCACCCTGAGTGGTTAACTGAAGGCCAGACAGTCCTGATCCTGAAGGATCCCCAGAAAAGAGCAATTTCATCCAACTATAGGCCAATAACCTGCCTCAGCACAACATGGAAACGCCTGTCGGCCTTCATAGCGGCTATGACTAGGCCATCATCATGGCGCAATACATGAGCGGGGCCCAGAAAAGAATTGGCAAAAACACCAGAGGTAAAAAGCACCAGCTGCTGGCAGAGAGCAGTCACTCGAGACTGTATCCGCAGGGTGTAAGATGCTAGCAGGCATGGAACGCCCTAAACCAAGTGGCTGGCATAGTGTACAGGATCATCTGTGCCAAGTACGGCCTGGAAGACCCAAGGTCACAATGGAACACACCTCCGAAGGTGGTTGAGAATGACCAAGCTAAGATCCTGTGGGACTTCCAGATGCAGACTGACAAATGAACCGACTGGACATAATAGTGGTGGACAAACAGCAGAAGAAGGCAGTAGTGATAGATGTAGCGATCCCAAGTGACAGCAACATCGGGAAGAAGGAACACGAGAAGCTCGAGAAATACCAAGGGCTGAAAGAAGAGCTAGAGAAGATGTGGAAAGTGAAGGCAACAGTGGTCCCCGTGGTAATCGGAACACTGAGCTGTGACCCCCAAACTGGGAGAGTGGCTCCAACAGATTCCAGGAACAACCTCCGAGATCTCTGTCCAGAAGAGCGCAGTCCTAGGAACAGCTAAGATACTGCGCCCTCATGCTCCCAGGCCCCCTGGTAGAGGACCCAAGCTTGAAGGAGGGATAGACAGATGAAAAAAATTACAATTATGAAAAATAAACTATTGACAGTAATCGCACCAACTAACCTGTCAGTGTTAGAATCTATGTCGATAGTGCTCACTCAGGACACTTGGTGAGGATCACTACTTCACAACTCTGATGATTTGTTTCCCAGATAAAACCAGTCACTTTCTAGCACACCGTGGCCTCAAATGTTCTCAGGGACTCTATTTGCAAGGTGAAATTTTACAGTTTTGTTTTTTGTTTGTTTTTTTAAGAAAATGAGACATACCTTTGGGTTGAGGTCAAAGAAACTGTGGTATTTAAACCTCAGCAACAGCACCTCATTCTCCTTTACATCCTGCTCCATCAGAGACCTGGATGAGTCCAACCACCTGTACAGACAGTGAAAATAATATCTTTTGAAGAAATTTCTCTGCAGCCAGTTGCAACTATTTCGATCAGCTACACAGCCCTAAATATACTGCAATCCCATCACAGCATTTTGTGAGTATGAGCAGTTTAAGCAAACCATTAAGCAAAGTTCATCTTACCCCTGGTTGATTTTGGCTTTATCCAGCAGGGACTGGGGCTTGTAGAGTTTGACCAAGATGTCTGGTGAGGAGATTGGCTGGCTGACAGCGAGGATGCTGGGATTGCCCTCTGAGAGGGGACTGTCCCCAAACCAGGCAGTGGTGGGTGACAGCGGGCTGCCATCTCTGGAGTCATAGGTGGGGGTCATAGTCTTACTGTACAAGCCTGGACTGGAGTAGATGCTCCCTGAAAACACAGCCATCAATTAGTCCCTTATCGTACACTGAAATTCAAAAAGAACATGATCACAATTCATTAAGAGAACCATATTATATAATGTTTAAAAAAAAACAAATTTGTGCCTCATAATGACACTCAAATCTAATGAATACACCCATTTCAAAGTGCAGTCACATATACTGTACATCAACAACAACAGCATCAGGGAGAAAAGGGGTGAACACTTTCCAAAAAGCACACACTTGCAGCCTAGCCAGGCCAGCTAGCGGTCAACAACACCATGTGACTACCAGCCTACACTTTGCAGATGAGTGGCTTCAACAATGTCCTCCTGCTGATGGCGGGATTGATGTGGATCAGCATGCAGATGTTGCAAAACATGATTGATCAGGGTCACCAACTTAGTCAAAAAACCTGCAGGAATTCACTGCACCCACAGCAAACTACTACACAACTCGCCACAGAGAGGAGAGCGGGAACGCAAAAGATATGGGAGGACACATTGATTGGAACAAAACCATGAAAGGTTAGATAAAAAAAAAAAATAATGTAGCAAACAATTTTAAATCTCCATTGAAAAGGGGGTATAAATTATCTAAATGTTCATATATTTGTATATTTTGCATCGGTTTTTCCATTATTTTATAAATTAGTCTGAATTTTGACTGCAAACATGAGCAAGCCACCAGAGTGAAGCTGTTTGAATTTCCTGCTGCTGGACATGTGGGAGTATTTTTGGACCCCCCCCACACCCATTCCCGCTCTCCCTCTGTGGGGCCTAGGTCAAGAAGCAACACTGGCTAAACCACTAAATCCCTTCAGAAATCAGGAAGTGGGCCTGGTTTGTGTTTGAGAGTGTGCACGTGTGCGTTTGTGTTTGCGAGCGGAGGGTCATGAGAACAGGGTGCAGGCTATGGCCACCCATCCCTTGTGAGAGAGGGTGTTATTCAGTGGTTCTGTCAAGGTTTTTCCCGAAAGCTAAGCTCATGAGGTCAGGGAGTTCTCCCATCTGCCATAGGGTCTCTTGAGGAATTCAAAATATCCGGAGAGACCATGTATAAGGTGAAAGCTGGCTGGCCATTAAAAACACAAATAGGCCTCCTCCATCCTGTTTACTGACTCTCCAATACAGGCGAAAAAGCAAAGAATGTTAACATGACTCGACTCCCTAATGCGCTCATACTGGAGATTCATAGAGGGCTTAGATGGATGGAGTTGGGACCGCCATGGGCTGTTAACAGTAGACGTAAACCATGAAAGGGTTGTCAATAAATGAAAGTGTCTCTTGTGGATTTGATTTTTACACAAAGCTTCTGTGTGGGCTATTGGTTGTATGGAGTAATGTAATGTAGGAAAAAGTATAGTATAGCAAAAACATTTAATAATAATTTACTTATGACCATCTCAGAAACCACCACTTTCAAGGACTAAAATGTGATCAGCTATCCTGCAAAATAGTCAGCAGGCACAGTGAGCAGGCCCGGAGTAGCTGTAAGGAAAAGTGAGCTTTGAGCTAATTTCTAATCAGCGGCAAAGCCTTTATCATGTGACCACCCGAATCAGCTGACTTCCTCTGGAGGAAGAGTCAGGTGACTCGGCTGCTAGTCCCAAAGGTTACAGATGTCACGTGACCTCAACACTCCAGCTGGGGGGGGTGGGGGGTGGGTAGGGAGGAAGGCGAGGGTGAGGAAGCAGTGCTGAAGAGTAAAAGGACAGAGGAAGAGGAAAGCTTACCTTTGACAGGTCCGATGTATATTATCTCAGAGGCTAGGATGAAAAGAGAAAGGGTAAGAGAGAAAAAAGACAGGAAAGAGGTGGAGGGAAGAAGTGGAATGGGAACAAACAACATCAAGTGGACAGATTTAAGATACTGAATGCTCTACAAGGACAGGAGAAAACAGAAGAGAAAAGACAAAAGTAAAGAAATACAAGAATGAGGAGATCCGTGGCATTTCCATGGGCACTGCCAACTGCTGGCCTCGGAGAGGATGACTCAGTTTACCCTCTTCGCAGTGGTAGATCACCCTGAAAGGACTAGTGAGGTTCTGTCGTTTCCATCCACCCATTCATAGCCACTCAACACAGCATGACTGATTGAAAACACAGGCAAGGCGTAGGTCAACGTGACCCAGCCCTGCATGGATCAACTGCAGCAAACATATAAAGTGCTGGCTGTCTGAGTTATGTCATTCCCCACACTGGCAGGAAAGATAATTAGATACAACAGGCACATCAAGATGTGGTGGGCCCAGAGGGACTCATCATGGGCAGCATCTGTCCAAGTCATGACAACAGCTGATGATTAGTAACATGGTTTTTGTAACAAAATGACCAGTTCTGTGGGGCACTTTACATGTGCAGACAGACAGGGGACACCGTTTCCTAAATGGTATATTTAAGAATAGAGGTTGAGGTTTTGGAAAAGGATTGCCAGTCTTTAAGTAGAAATAATTGGTCATGTACTTCGTAAGGCCTTAGTGTTCACCAACCACCCATGTCATCTGCTTTTGAGGTCAGCGTGGACCTCACTGTACCGTACTCACACTCTGTACTGTATGTAGTTGAGCTACTATATAAAAACGAATTTGTTTCTTATCATCAATTTATTTATTCATTGTCAAGTTATTAAAAAGGACGGTGAGTAAAAGGCAAAAGGCCTTTTAAAGCTAAGGCAACTGGGAGAAATTCTGGTAAAAAATATTATTAGTGCTGCAAACAGCGATTATTTTCATTATCGATTCATGTACTTATGTTTAATTAACTTAATCTGTACCATGTAAGAAAAGTTCCCAGAGTCCAAGGTGAAGTCTTCAAATGTCTTGTTTTGTCTGACCAATAGTCAGAAACATCTTCAGCTTACTATCATTGGAGATTAAGAAAACCAGATAATAGTCACATTTTAGAAGATGGATTCTGTCTGTTGCTTACTTACTTGTCAAATTAGTTACCAAAAACATAGCAAACACTTAAATGAGAGATTAAATTAACTGCTGATATAATTTTACCATTTCTTGGTTGAAAAATTCTATTGATCAACTAATCGATGATTCAATTTAAATCGCTGCAGCTCTAAATATGATTAGAGTAATTCTGAAAGGATTTTCTCTGCGCAGTAAAGTTAGACCATGGTGAGCTGCAGTGAACCCTCCTCTCCTTATCTTCGTGCTGGTGTTGGAGTCGGCTGCACAGGAGAAGGCTGTGGTCATGATTGCATCGCTGCCTTTCTGCAAAGCCTTGTGATTCCTATCAGGAGACCTGAGGCCTGCCCTTCTCCAGAAGGGACAGAATCACATCTTACAACTTTGCAATGAATCATACTCTGACTGTAGCATGTGATCCGATAAAGAGGACGCAGGAAGTGTATATGTGCGCATGGGTCACACAGGGAGAGTGTTGACAGTAAACAGATTCTGCACATTCCTGATGAAACTCTTTTTCACCTAATAGTGTGACCACAGTGAAAACAAAATGTAACTATACCAAAAGGCATCAAGGTAGCACACCCTTGAAATGTAATGATGCAACTTTGGGTGTGATCATCACATGCTGTTCATCAAAATAGAAAGTTGCTGCTTTTTCCATTTTTTTTTTTAAAATCACTCTATTTAGATAATACTGTAGATGCATAATCTGCTGCTAACTAAATAGTGAAGCAAATCAGCACCACAGGAGAATTAGGTTTTCTTGACTGTGAGAATTGTGATGGTTCTCCAAGCACATAATAATTGTTCAGCCGTCTTTGCACTCACATGAGTGTACTAATATATATATATATGCTTACTGAGCTGAGTCTAAAAAGGCCAGCGGACAGACCAGAAGAGACTCAAACCACACAGAGTCCCATTCACCCTGTCTCAAAGTGTTAGCAGTTTTGGTTCATGCTAACTCTGTGACAGCGGTAGTCTGTTTTGTTCTGCTCCTCCCTGCTCACATGGTTGCAACTCTCCTAGCACTGGCGGGAGGTGGGCCAGTATAGCTGCAGCCATGTAGCCTGGTTTGGGTTTAAAATGGGAGCGTGACCAACTATGTGCGGAATCTCAACCATTCTTCGTCCTCCCTGCCAAGGCATTGGCAGCCAGGGCTGTAGATCTCAGGCCTCAAACTCACACATTCATATTTGGTCACTAGAAGCAGGGTGCAGCAACCTGGAGTTATCTTAGTGGTTTTTCAAACCTCAAGTGCAATCAGACACAAAAAAGAATG
The DNA here is from genome assembly GCA_036023855.1 of Gadopsis marmoratus. Lineage (NCBI taxonomy): Eukaryota > Metazoa > Chordata > Actinopteri > Centrarchiformes > Percichthyidae > Gadopsis > Gadopsis marmoratus. The sequence goes on from JAVQJF010048232.1 coordinate 18,525, forward strand.
GATGCTCAATGAATGCTCGATAGTGGTCAGTGAAACCTGCTCATCAACGTGCTGCCTGAGGGAAACAAGATTATTACTTTTCACAATGAAATACAAAAATAAATCCCAACCCTCCGTAATTACTTCAAAGTAGATCTTGAACCTAAAAAAAACTGAATGCACAGACTTAACTTTAACTCATCAGTTCATCACGTTGAGTGCAAGACTTACACTTGTCCCATCTCATATTTCAAGATGGACTAAAATTCCATGCTTCCTTCCTACTAACCCTTTTAAAATTCAGCTGAAATTGTTGGAACAAACACCAACATGTGCTTTGGAGCCATAAGTCATCTCCGTGTAGGAGCTACTGTTCAGCAGCTCACCTGATCCAGGGGTTAACAGTGGACCCTCCAGCTCCAGATCATCCTCCTCTGCCTCCTCCAACTTTTTCTTCTTCTTCTTGGGATCACGAGGCTTACGCAGTAGAGATAGCTCCTCTGGGTGGCGGATATCTGGAGGGAGAGAGAGCCAGAAAGTTAATTTGATGCAACATAAACACAATAACCTTGCCTCACAACAAGTCATTAACAACAGTCATTTGTGTTGTTTCAATTACAGGCTTCAAATGAACCACATGACCTCTCGCATAGCACACAGACATTGAATAGAACCTGTAATGTAGGTGAACACAGTCGCAACTTTGAAAAAAAGGTGGAGTAGTAAGAGAAGGCAAAGGGACAGAGGGGATGGGTAGGAATTGTAGACAGCTGTGCACAAGCGGGGTGGAAAATTGCAAATCCCTTTTCTCTGGGCCCCAACAAATCTTGCTTCAACTGTAATCTCCAACTGAGACAGGGCAGACACAACCTCTATCCCGTCTGGCTTTTCCTCTCACACACAAAAATTATTCAGTTGCTGTTGGCGAGTAATAGGACAACACAGATTTCACAAAAACACTATACCGAGACTCTGAATGAAAACAACAACCACATCCTAGCTGTGTGTGAGCTGTGTGCAAGATCCCAATCAGACAATAAGACACTACATTGAATATGATAATGACTAAAACAGAACTGCTTCTCTCCCCCCCTCCCCCCAGGCTTGGAGGCCAGGGAACCATCACTCAGCACTGCAATGATGTTTTAAGATGCACTTGGAATAGTTCTGATGTAGCAGTCAGAAGGCCAAAATGTGGCAGGACTAGCATAGCTGGTTGCTAGTCTAGAAGCAAGCACATCTGGATCGTTGGCTGGATATGGCTTCCTCAAAATTCCATATAAATTAATTAAAATGAGCAGATACTTGAGCCATATTTCATTATTTTCACTTTGTTTCGTGCAGGTCACGTAAAAATTCTCATATCCACTGAAATAAATCTCGCTTAACTCTCTGAAAATGAAGGATTGGAAAGGTGCTGCAGACTGATTGAAGAGGTTGCGGAGGGTGTTGAGGAAAGCACGAGCAGAAGGGGAGAGAGAGAACGTCTTGGCTTGGTGAGAAAGCTTGTTTGGTTTGTGTAACTAAAGCAAAAGCATTCCAGGAGTTTTAAGAACTACCAGATGGGAGGTCACCCTCTCTCTCTCTCTCTCTCTCTGCCTCCCTCCTCCTTCATTTTCACTCGGCTGCAGCAGTGAAGCACAATCCCTGTGCCCTTATAGAGCAATGTGAGTTGCAGGCGTGCTGCCGAGCTTTAGCCCCACCGAGCTGTGCGAGGGGGCCAATACACACACACACACACACTGTAGTGTGAAGCACACTGTGTGTACGTGGACTGTGTCTCTTGGTGGGGCATTGCAGAGGCCTGTGGAATTATTACGATGTCACATTCATTGTTTATTCTTAGGACCTCACAAACACCAAGGAACTCATCTAGAGGGCAAATATTAGTAAGACCAATCTGATTATCTCTATGGACATTTTGCTTAACATTTTATAACTCCCTACAGATCAAGAGTGTGGCTCAAAAGCAAAGGTTTTGGTTCACAAAATCTTCAGAACACCATTACTCAATGTGTTAAAACAATTAAAAAAAAATCTATTTTCTGTGACAGGTTTAGGACCCATTATCATTATCAGGGTTCCTGCAAAAGTAATATATTTTAGGCACCGCTACTGGATCCTTGTGCCTGAGCGCCTGGAAAACAAGAGAAGTGGGAAATAGGTGGGTGGGGTAAATAAATTGACAGAATGTGTTTCTCATCACGCTCATGAAGGGAGTAGAGGCGTAGTCGATATGATGGAGATGTTATGTCTGCAAAAGTATGAATACAATGAAAACCAAAATACAAAAATAAAAAGCTAAAGTACTATTTTTCAGAGGCAAGCATTGCAGACAATTTCTGCTGACGTACTCAGTTGAGCGCTGAATTGTATGTTTATAGTGATAATTTAAGAATCATGATCTGGTCGGAAAGACTGCTCCTGCACTCACCACATACTTGTGGCCCGTGTCAGGAGGGTTAGAGTGCTTACAAAAGCTTGGTATATTTCAATCTGCAAAAATGACACCTTACACAACAAGAGACCAATCTTCCATCCTGCAGACCTGTGGCAGTTACCAGGCCTGGAGCCAGAGGCGAGGATCCAGCTGGGCTTGCAAGATCTACTCCTTGGAACACATTATTCACTGCAGTGAGTAAGGCCAGCCACAGAAGAATCACAAACACCGTCACAGTCTAATTTTACAGCACTAAAGTTTACCGTACAAACAGTTTAAGGCCATACATGGACAAAAATATTAAAAGGGGTGATTTCACCTTCTGTTTTCCCCTCTACATACTTCTCAGTGTTGTGAAGAGGTAGTCAGTGGGCTGCAAGGCTGACTGATCAATACTCAAGAGCAATAAATCAAGAGTTTGTTCCAGGAAAAATGAGGGGTAAAAGATAACTCGCATACAGTCTCAGCTCGATAGAAAATGGATAGTAAGAACGCACATGGTCTGGAGGTTATGTTTTATGAATTTAGCTCATGACAAGTAGAGTCAAGTTAGATTTTTTGGCATTTAGAGTGAGTTGAATGATGCTATGACCCAGCACCATCACACGGGGCACACAAATAGATCACTTTTACAATTTCTTTGCTTTAACTTTAAAAGGAAAATCAGCATTTTGCTAAAAGAGTCAGAGGCTCTCTTCATCGGTCAAACAGGAGGCTAAAAAGTTGCTAAAAGGCAACACAGAAAGGATAATAATGTACTTTTATTTAGGAGTTGGAGGTGAGGCCAAACCACACTGCTCCTGTGTTATGACAGCAGTGGCCAGCACACTCGGGCCAGTCGAGAAGACCACAGGTTGATGGGCCATAAAGCTGCTGGACCAAAACGATGGAGCGACAGTCCCACACAAATCTAAAAAAGGTCTCTGGAGGACAAACACTGCAATACGCCTTCTCAACTGTCAAACTCCTGTGCTCTTTAGGGCCTGTGAAATTGATATGCATCCTCTCAATCACTTTGCTTTCCTGCCTGGTCATCCATTTTTCTGGTCATCTTTTCGACTCATTGTAACATTTCAGAGAAGTGCTGACAAACGCCACAAGTTACAGTATTTGTTGCTTCCTCTTGTATATTACAGAGAACGCTTTTGTGTCTCAGTTTTCCCACACATGGTAGCAAAGCAGTGCTTACTAAAAAAAACAGAAAGAAAAGAAACTGCAGCGGTTAAGTGAAGCAGCCTGGCTCTCGTTGCCCTGAAGTGGTTCTTCGCTGAGTGAAGCAGACTCATTTCTGAAGCACCTCAGGCTCCCAGGTCCACAGTCATGTGTTAGTCAGTTGTGAAGAACACAGTTTGTGTGCTGGCTCACAGGGTAAAACAGCAATTTGTTGAACAAAAATGCCAAATGTGTTAGTTCCAGCTTCTCAAATGTAAAGATTTACTGCAATGCTCCGATTTATATCATCGTCAACGGATTATCTTTGCGTTTTGAATGGTTGGACAAACCAAGCCATTTAAAAAAAAAAGATCCATATATACACACTTCCAGCTGGCACTATAACAAACACGTCAGTCTTCAAAATGCACACAAACTTCAGAGGGTCAGAGAATTCTCAGAATTGTTGACAGAGTTCAAAAATGTTATCTTGTAAGTTAAAGTGGAAAACCCCCAATGCCTTTGCTTCACTATTAAGTGCAGCACAGGATGCAAGAGCTGCCAAATGCTGAGTGAAACGGTGATTTTCGTGTATTATAGTACATCAACCTTTTGCAGAGTCCTCTCGTTTCCCAGCCTGCCCAGATGGACTGTGTCTGTGTCAGGACACAGCTGCCATGGACATGGGAGAAGTACAGCGGTGATAACTGGTTTTATACTTTTAACTTGGAGTGTTATGTTGATTTTCTATGCTTTTCAAAAGTACAAATTCACTGGAGCGTCCCACACAGCTGGAGTTCAGCTTGGAGTTGTGCTAAAGGAGACTGAAAAGCAGGCAAAATCGAATGTTTGAGGTAAAAACATACTGTATGTTATTATTACAAAATAACAGACAGAACATTGACAGCATAATATTCTTAAACTGTAGAGTGCAACAAGACAAAAATAAACGACGGAGGGGGTGGCGATAAAAACAGCCAAATTCTACAGTGGTGGAATGAACTCAAAACTTGTTTTGGAACAGGAAACAGCTTCTGTGAGACCAAGTGACCGGACACGCCAGAGCAGAAATACTCCACAAATAAATTAGTATGAGAAAATGAACCAGAGCCAATGGCGAGTTGCTCATTGCTGAAAACAAATGATGTCCTCTGACTTTCTCTGTTTTTATCTTCGAGTACCTCCCTGTCCCCCCCCCCTCTTCTGCTGTCTTGAGCAAAGGCCATTTGGACAGGCCTCGTCTCTTCCTGTCCCCTCTGGTTCTGTATGCCATGCAGCTCACAGGGAGTCAGCAGAAAATATGCACAGGAAATTGTAAAACTCAAATTTGTCCAGATAACAAAAAATGAAATGCTTCCAGGACAGTCCAGCTGTAAGTCAGCTGTCATACCCACAGTTAAGAACTTCAGAACTGTTCGTTATCGTGAGTTCTGCTTTTTGCAAGCCATAATGCACAGTGATACAAATACAACAGTAGAAGCATGTCACATTGAGGAGCCCTTTACAGCCACCGTACAACATCTTGCAACATTCTGGCACAGGCTATGTCAGCCAAGAGCAATTTGTCCTGAATTTCTGCGACGCTTAAATAGATTTATTACAGAAGCAGTAGACACATTCTTAACTAGGCCTAGCCCAGATAAAGACTACAGGCCTGTTACTCCCCCGTCTCCCTACCTCTGCTTTAGAAAACAGCCTCTTTGTATATTTACACTTAATAAAATGTGCCATTTTTTCTTTTCATTTCATAGAAGTGCTCTGTGGACCCGGTAGCCTTCTGAAAAAATAAAAAGCTCCATTCCTGCAAAATTAAAAACAAGGTCGGGGCCAATAAAAACGGGGGAGCTGCCTCTGGAGCCCCTGATGGTGCCTGCTGAAAACAGTCCAGTGACCAAGACACAGCAGGTGTGCTAGGACCCTGTCTGATGGAAGGATTTATATTGGTAGGGGGTTCTCATAGCCTCCAAACCCTACTGGAGACAGTGACTAAGAGGCAGGGGCGTGGTCTGACCCGAGGAAACGTTAGCAGGTCAGAGGTCACTGGGGCCCAATTCGTGACCTCTGTGGAAGTGGAAGATATTGATAGTGTGTGTGTGTGTGCGTGCGTGTGTCTGTCTGTCCCTTGGGTATTATTCACACCATGTGGGACAGTTCAATTTTCACATATTAGTACAAGAGATGGTAGGTAAGTAAGGGAGTTATTTACACATACATGAATTTGTACTTTGGTGTGTGCCTGTGTTGTAATCCTGAGACAGATTGATAATCTCTGTTTACTAAACATTACTGAGACCGATGGAGCCCAGGTTCCAAGGACACGACTCCAAAGCCAACAGTGGGCTACCAGTCGGGAGACGTGACTCCAGCATGCAGAGCTCAGAGTATGTTTAATAAACACAACAAACTGCCAGGAATAAAACAAAGTGAGAGGAAGGACATGGTTAACTAAGTTTGATGTAGAACATTTCTATACCCTTTTCAAATAATGTTACTGACAGGGTCTGAAATCGTTTTTCACCTTACCTGCCACTGTGGCATGTTCCTGAACATTTCTACTGGCCACTCAAGTTTTGAAATCTGTAGACCACTTGTAAACACTGATATATAGAATAAATCATGTAACTTTAATCCCTGACTATTCTTAACTTAAGAATTGCTAACTAATATTTATTACTATAAGAAAACCTATCTGCTATGGCGGCTGGTGACCTGAAATATTACCTACCATAGCCAACATATACCCTGTATTTGGCAGGTGGCCTGTGCTAATTTAATTCCCTGCTTATAGGGAAGACTGGTTCAGCAGGGTTGGCACCTTCGGTAGAGCTAAGTAGACTGCTAGCCTACAGTCATTCCCATACGTTTTTGTTAGTCTGTGACACCTCATCTCAAATTTGCGTCATGACTGTTTTCCACATCTTGATTAATTATGGACCTGCCTGCTGTCCTGTAAATTAGTCAATCCTTCCACTTACTAAAGGTTTTGCAGATGTCGGACACAGCCTTGAAGACGCGGTCCGAGAAGTTGACCTTGACCTTCATGTGCTTCATGTTGGGCAGCTGGAGGCGCAGCAGCTTGTGCTGCGGCGTGAAGAGTAGCCTGGCGTCGGCTTGGATGCCGTACTTGTCCAACGTCCAGTGGGTTTTCAACAGCCATGTCTTCTTCTTCTCCCACCACAAGGCATGGTCTGACCAGTCCTTCTTCACATCTATGGAAGAGAAAAGAAGAGTAGAGTGGATGAGTTTGTCATGACTGCAAATCTGCAATAGAAAACACAGGAAAAGATTGAGTAGTCATGCTTATTACTAGCCTTTTCTTTGCTCGCATGGCTAGCAAGCGGAGATATTATTGGCAAGTGTAACTAGAGCACTCAGTCTGTATCCATCACACTGTACTGACCTGAGCTCCCCAAATATGTCCCTCCAGGGCAGAGGGTCACATTGGGGGGGGGGAGGGGTCAGCAGGCACATAGAAAAGGTTTGCACCGGGGCCGTGAAGTCAAAGTGAGAAGGAGAAGACGACTCAGTGTGTGAAAGACGTGGCTGTTTGTGTGACACTGTGGGGATATCAGGTTCATACCTCCCTCTTTGTTCCAAAGTCACACTGTGATCCCGCTAACACAGACACAAGCCACCCAAAACCCCATGTAGCTCCTAGGCTTTCGCTCCGCAGGGGCTCAGCACAATGGGGAAGAGCCTGTGCTCTCATGGTGTGTGTGTCTGACTTCAAGGGGAAGGGGAAAACCGCAGGGATTTAAGGGAACTCAAAGCAGCTGTTAATGCAGATCACCTTGCTCTGGTCTCTACAGAAGTAGCACTGTAAGGGACTGAAAGTTGTGTTTGAGTTGGAAATAACTTCAACGTGAAAGGTAAAAGTGGAAGAGGCAAAATCTCTCCTTGTGTCTGTTTTTAATCAATTTATCACCTTAATAAAATACATTCACAAATTATCCAAGTATGTTACACAGGTCAAAATGAGTAGCAGGACAACTAGCTCAAGGACTTCTCTTCACTTCATCACTTCATGTTAAAAATATCCATCGAATGTTTATGTACCCCATATGTTACTTTATGTTCAAATGTCAAGGCCTTAGTCTATGATAGTTGAGATGTAGTGAGTATGCCTGTAGTTTTTAGCGCATTATACTTTGAGATGTTCCCCCCCTGAGTAGTGATGTCATTACTCCAGCATTAGTCCACGAAGGCACTTCCCAAAGCGGTGTCTCATTTCCTCCACCCACATACCCCATCATCGCTTCTCCAGCCTCTCTCTCCTCCGAGAGTCGCTCTGTCCAGACACAGACGTCAGTTTGCTGCTCAGTCATCCTTTAATCAAAGCAGCCGATCTCAACTGTTTCAACTTACATACTGCTGTGTCAGCAAGAATGTTTTAAAAAGGCATATACACTTAAGAATAAAATGTAATTTTACATTGTTACATGATACAGCAGCATCATGGCCAGACCAATAGATATGCCAAAGAACACTGTACTATGTGGACATTTATATTTTTATGTATGTGATATAATACATCGTAATATTCAGGTCAATATAAGAGTGTAGGTAAGGTTGAATTAATTTATTATGTCAGTTTACAGTGACATAAAAAGAGACAGCAGCAAATCATCACATTTGAGAGGCTTTTTTTTTTGGCTGGATAAATGACTTGATGAATGGTTACTCAATTATAAAACTTGTTGATGATTAACATTCTTTTGATTGACTAACAGATGAATCCATAATATCTACTTTAGGTCCAGAATTCACTGTATTTAGTGTGAATTAATGCTCAACATTCCTGAGGATATAAACAGACAAGAGCTGCATTTCAACCCTCAAAAGGAAACACATCTACTTTGTATTCAAGGCTGGTAGCACATTATTTAAAATGTGGCATCAACACATTTCATCTACTTATTACATGAGTAAGGACACCGCTACTAATGGACAAACTGGAGCCATAATGGACCACAATTACATTCTGATACATGGAAAGCAAACAGCAGCTAGGAAAACGCAAAACGGACTTCATATCAAGACGGTCGTTTGGATTTTTCCATCATAATCCAACACTGGCTGAGAATCTATGCTGCAAGACGGCGGAACGATCTTCAATGTTGCCCTGCAGTGACCTCCTCCATCTGTCAAACAGCTTGGTGCCATGGTAACCTAAACCTCAAGTGGCCTTCTGTTTGCATGTGCTGCTATTGTTTTCCCCTGACCTTAACTTTACATAGGGGCACCCATATGCATTATTGACATTCTCCTGCTGATCCCGTCTAAAAGCTGAATGATTGAGATTAGCGGGTGAGTAGGTGAAACTTAGTAGCTGGAAACAAGACTACTGTGATGTGAGAAAAGCATAATGGAATGAGGAAGAGATTACACTGGTGATTAAGACGGCGAGGAAAGTTTTAGAAGAAGAGTAGCCACCAGCATCTAAATGCACATGTCATTGTGAAGCGCTAGGATTGCGTGAATTGAGTGTGTGTGTGGCAGGGGGGGGTTGTTTGTCAAGCTGTTAGGCTTTATACCGTTTACTCCGGGGGGAAACACTTGGTATTTGAGTGAAAACATTCCACGCTTTCTTTCTGAGACCCTGTGTGAGTTACTCCAGCAGCATGGGGTCTAGCTGTCATCGCCCTGTTCTGATGCCTCAGCTGTGCAGAACACAACTTCACTGCTACAATCAAAGAAACTGCCTCCTTAACTGTATTGTAGCTATTAATGGCTGAAATAATGAGAGGGTGTTAGGAGAGGAAAATTTAAAAAAGACCTGAAAGTATTTTCATAACTCTGCTCACAGTTTTTCCTCTTACAACCTTGTAATTTCTGGTGTCTGGGAGCAATGTAGAACAGCTAGCATTAACATTTGGCACACAGGTTTTCGCCGCAGACCACGGTCTATAGGAACGTCCTCATACTCGGCATGCATGACCATCATGCAGTCCGTGGCAAGGCATGACTGCTCTGAATGGCCTCTGCGCCACCGTTTCCTTGTCACCACCCACAGCCAAAACCTTAATGGACATAGCATTTCCTTCTGCTTGCTTGTGCCATTACGCAGTGGTTCGATGTGTTGTGATTGGATGAGGGCAGCTCGGTTAGGTGTCCATTGGGTTCTTTCAGCAACAGGGCGGTAAGTCAATCCACAGAGAGGGAGGGAGAGAGGGCCAATGGCATATCCAAGCTAAAAATACAGCCTGCCAAGCCTGACGTAATGCAGCAGCCAGGGGAGCGGGGGCCTAAGTAATTGGGTGCATTAAATGTGGACCCACAACCCATCAGTAGAGTGATGTGTGTGCGTGTATGTGTGCACACAAGGAGGGATTAAATGGGGACATGGGGAGGGGAAAAAGAACGGGAAAACAATATTTTATGACCTCTGCAGGATGTGAAAGATGATACAGAGATTGTGTGTGTGTGTGTGTGTGTGTGTGTTTCAGAATTTGTCAACTTGAGGGTGTTCTTATCCATCCATTAACTACATTAGCACTCTGTATTTGTGCGTGCGTGTGCTTTAACAAGCTAAATTAATCCATAAACCTCTCTTCTTTTCATTCGCCACCATAGCTCTCGACCAAGACCACTTCCTCTGCTTTGTGCACCAGATACCGCAGCGAGAAATGCCGCTTTAAAAAGACATGGATTCATAGTGATTATTCTACAAAGCAATCAAGCAAAAAAAGCAAAGAGTACATTGTGAAAATGTTGCATCTTAGGCTCAAAAGTACCCAGTTTGCAGGGCTTTCATGAACATAACACAGGAAAGCAAATTGTCCCTCCTTCCCTCTCCTCACTCCTCCTCACTTTGCTCTCTCCATCCCTCCCCTCCAGAGTATCTGTGGTGTTTACATTAGGAGGCAGCTATGTTTATGGAGCCCTGTCTGTGAGGGGGAGGGGACGGGACGATAGAGGAGAGGATGAGAATGAGGGAACGAGAGGAAGGGCAGGAAAAGGAGAGATGAGGAGGATGAGCAGAGGACGAGGGAGGAGCTCTGACTGGAGACACAGCAGCAAAAGCCAGCGTGAGGAAGTGGAAAGTCAAACTTGAAGTCTAAGAGCCAAAAATAGTAAACGTATAAACAGCATCTCAAATTCTATCTCCTGCATAAAATTAAAAAACTGCCACGTTTTTTCACTTCTAGTTGTTGTTAACACACATTCCCTCTCGTGTACACACACACACACACGTTATGTGGCTAATGTGACTCTCTCGGCTGTCTGCATTATAGGTTTAGGGTTCTGTTGATTATTTTCTCAATTGTTTTATAATTTGGTCTACAAAATGCCAGAAAACAGTGAAATCATGACAAAGCCTGTTTTTTTTGACTAACAGTCCAAAAAAAACAACAACTACTGTCACATAAGACTTAGAAGAGCAGCAAATCCACACAAATGACTTCCTGGAACTATCAAATACTTGGCACACTATTTTTCTGTCGATCCACTAATTGATTAATTGTTGCAGCTCTAGATATGACACTGGGCTTTTGGGCTAGAAGGTTTGTTGCATGTGTGCACTCAATTACTTAAATTCACTATTTATTAAACTTCAACCAGCAAAGCAGTGACAGTCAGCTGATGCCTAAAGCAAAATCCAGGATCATCTCTAGCATCAGTTAGCCTTTTATCTGAAAAATGTTTTTCATAAGCTGTCGGGGCTCAGCTCTTAGCTATCAGTGACATTTTCAGTCATCAGCGGATAAAACCATTACAGCCTTGTGAGGCTGGTCATGGCGTTTCCTTGGTGACTCCTGGCTGACATCGCGGGGGCAGTGGAGCAAGGCAATAACTTGTTTTCAGATTCAACAAAGACACAGCGCTGTAGGTTTGTCTTATTGTCTCTTTCTCACACACACACACGAAAAGACCTTCGCCTTCTAAATATATTCCGTGTTAAGCAGGGTGAAGGCCGTTATTGACAAGTGAACATGCAGGAAGCAAGAACTGTTCTTCACTGTCCTTAAATTAGATCTACTGTAAATGGCCGTTAGGAACTCCCTTGCTGTAGTCACACTAGACAGTATCAACATCACGTACCCAACATGTATACAACAAGTTTGATGTAGACAGCTGATGACAATATCCGAGTGGCAGACATGAGAGAGTCACATGGGATAAAAGTGGAAGATTGATGCGATACTGGGAATTCATCAATACCATGGCTCATTCTAAAAACAATGCACGCATCACGTGGTCATAATCACTATACGTCACAGACAGGAGCGGCCGCAGAGGACCAGAAACTCATTACTGTACATGTGATGAATGCTCAGTGGATAACAAGCTAAATCTAGAAGTCATACTTGCAAAGCATCTGTCCATCTGGTACACAACAAGAGTGAGCGATACTGGCAGCATATCATTTTGCCTGACTGACTCATAAGGATTAAATAATTAACAAATACTTTGATGTTTTCCAGCTGTGACCTTCGGGTATTCACTAACCAATGCCATTAAAACTCAAGCACTTTCCATTGACAACCTGAGTTGAACAAGGTTAGTGGAGCTTATTTCAGTCAGTTATTATACAACAGCTCAGGATCCTGCCAATAGTAACAAACAGGCCATTTAAAAGAGGCATTAAATATGCAATACACTGCACATTTATACTAAGATTCTGCTAGCAAGCAAAGCCTGAACCCTTTCAAGCTGTCAAACATTACCTGGCAAAGCATTTAGACAAATGGACACTTAATGCTGCCATTAAAGCTTTTTAGGCTGCAGAAATAAGAAACAAAGGTTCATCAGGGGGATTGTGCCCTGCCCCTGCATCAGTGATACACAGCTCATGTAAGTGGCAGGACCTTTAATTCATGGCTGGCCTAGGAGTCAGGGGACATCGTGATACACATTGATTCATTTCAATAGTCTTTCTACTACTTCCCCATATACACACACACACACACACACACACAGCCAAAATCTAGATTACTTGATGCTGCTGTCTTATTTGACCACATACACCCACAACATGCTCATCTATCTCTAGCCTAGGGAAAACAGAATGATCTGGGGCTATGCTTCAGGATAAGCACTGCTGAGCAGTGGCAACACTCGGGCTTTCCATTAGAGATTGGACAATAGCGAAGCTTTGGCGAATCCCTTTGCTAGGACTGAGGTCTACAGGTGAAGTGGTGGAGGCAGAACCAGGCTCTATACCCAGTAGAAGACAATGACATTTCCTCAGAGTGGAGGGAGTCTGCAATCATAACAGGACATTTAGGAGCATCCAGCCTGTTACAGTAAGGAGAGAGTGCAACAGTTCTGGCTTTGACACATTAGGAGAGGCCAGGAGGGCTATTCGAGGAAACCTCCTTAGAGACAGACCGTTTGTATCCATTTGTGTCATTTTCCAAACACAGCAAAACAGTGGGGGGTACTTCCCCTCCGCCCTGACACAGCTTTATACAATTAAGTGTTCAGCGACCCGGTGGAATAATGACATTACAAAGAAACTCTGGGACTAAGATCAATGGAGCAGATGAACAATATTCATCTGTCCTTCTATCCATGTATGCATCCTGCCAGATGCCCCCTCAGGACTGTGATAAGCCGTCGCACTGATGCCACTCCCCAGCTTCTAGGTTCTCTAGACACCCTGAGGAGAACTTATATGTTAAAGTGACACTTCTGAATACTTGAGGCTGCTAAGCACAGTTGATTCCAGGTTAAACATGCGGAACATCTGTAGCAGTGCTGAAACAATTAGCTTATTTATCAGTAAAGCAATGTACAGACGGTTCAGATAATACCTTTTAAGCACAAATAACAATTTTATTCTATTTAAGTTGTTCCTATTTTGTCTATATCTTTAGTGTTTTGTTTGACCATTGGTCAGACAAAAGAAAGTTTAAGACATTTTCACAATGTTTTTGATATTTTTCAGGCATATGCACCTGGTGTGGTGCATTTTTGAATCAGCTGACATGTTAATCATGTATACACTTTAATGTAATTAAATTATTTCACACAACGTATGCTCTGTCAGAACTGCCTTAATAAAGCCTCCTCCTTTGGTTAAGAAAACAAACACCTCTCTTGCCCCTTTGCTCTGTAAAAAGGGAGGACGTACAGAGACAGACTTGAAGGAGGAGACAGATTTAAATGAATGAAAAGTAGGCTGAAAACCTAGACAAAAACTCTATATCAGTTTACTCCATAGACGCACAGGTGTGTGGTGTTACAACAATGTGCTGCTCTAACATTTCCTTCCACTTGATCCACTGCGATTACCTGCCACTACAGGAAGGCGAGAGGGACAACAAGCTTCGGATTCCCAGATGAGCCATGAAACGTTTGTTTCACATGTTTAAGATGTCAAACATAACTAATTAAATCATCCGTAACAAGCGTGGCAGTGGACAAAGAGTAAAAGAAAAAAAAAGAAAAAATGGAAAAGAAAAGTTGGCCAACTGATTATGCTGTGCTTTGGAAATATATATTTGTAAAGTGACCACTACTACCACCACCACTACCCTGTTCAGAATAATGCGGCATATTAAGCAGCCGATACTGTTCCCACATGACCCTTCATCGAGGAGTACATCAACAAAGCTGTCAAGGTCAAGTTGAGTTCAGTCGTAACAGAAACGTTCCCCTTGTATAATGTGTAAATAATTAACACTGTAGCATAGCACAGATTCACTAGCACGGCTGGTTTCTATTCTTGACCCCATCTCCTTTAAATTCTCTGACCATAGGGAGGTCATTTTGTCCAATTCATATGGTGGCACATTCTGACATCCGACTAACTGTATCTTCAATCCACTGCTCGCGCTGCCAAGCAGAATATTGAAAGGAAGAAATAATAAAACATATTTAATTTGGGGCAGATGTATTTGTGTAGGCTGCTCTCAACTCTGTATATGGTACAGAACAGCATAATCCCTGTAGCATCTTGCTGGTGAAACAGGAAAGCTCTGGCCTGGGCAGGACCACTACTTAGACTAACTACTTCCTGTCAGAGAGATTAGAGGGTAGGATGATCACACAGGCTGCCAGGCAGTTTCTCACTTCGTGATGCCAGACGTTTTGGATGGCTCCACAGTCACAATCAATTAGTCTCATTATGCACGGCGAAATATCTGAACTGTGTGCCATGGCAAGATGATGCGAGCAGAGGGAGAGTGGTTTTAGCCACCTATCAAAGGTGCCTTTCACTGTCCTGATGTGCGATATTGAACATGAAGATGCAAGCTGTTCACAGCGGTCACATCATCAGGACAGATAGGACTACAGTGTCTTACAACTATGGTATCTTAGCTCTTCATCTTGCTCTCTACAGATGCATCTTTCCCCTCAGTAAGGGGACACAGAGAGGGCAGGAAGGCGGGAAAGCATGGAAGGCACAAGGGAGAAGGCGCATAAAAAAAGCCCAGAGGAAGTTCAGCATCCTGTGTTAAATCGCGTCTGTTTCCTAATGAAACCTGCACTCCATTGTCAAACCAAAGCCATCTCCCTCTGGTCACCACAACCTCCAGCAGACGGCATCTTGGCATTGCAAAAAGGACACAGCATTCAAATGTCTGACAAGCCATAGCATTACCTCGAAAACAAGGTTGCTCAGAGGAAACATTAAAGTCACATCTAATTGAACATTAGAGCAATATCTGGCGTTTGCTTGCTGCTTTGTTATTGGTGCCTCTGAACACAAAACTGAAATTAATGTGGGATGATTCCCAAATACAAAACACACATTTTCTCTAACATGCAGGGAAGGTTCTCTGCGGCTGGGTGGTGGTACGGCAGCCAAAAACTGCAGGCCCCTCACTGGAAACTATCAGAGTCACACTAGACAAATTAGTTTTGCTCAAGTTCTATTTACATGTACCACATGATCCTGGGTTAGGAACCATGAGAAAGCGAACTATATGTTCTTTAATGTTTTCTATTGCCTTTTTATTTTATTATTATTTTATTAAGGCTTGCTACGTGGTTGGAGGAGTGGATGGTGACAAATGGTATAAGACATGGCTGCCAAAACTTAATATTTTCCACAAAATATATTTAGGTGAAGAGGGAGTGAGAAGGGAGCGTGAAAACAGGGAGAAGGGAAAAGAGGGAGGGTTGATGGGGGGGGGGGGGGGAAGAAGCAGGCAGCAGAGAATCCAGCAATGACGGCAGCGACCAGAGAACAACATGCCAAACCCTGGAAGTCATTTCCTGCTTCATCGAAGACTTTTATGGAATTCTAGCAGCGTGGCTAACGTCACAGCGAGAGGGAGAGACAGAGCGAAAGCTCAGCCCTCCCCCCATCCCTCTATCCTCAGCCGTCTTTGCAACAATCATTTATTTTTGCTTGGGAATACTACTCAATCCAATACTTGCTTTTCAGTGGTTTGTACAACTAAAATGTGAAGACTAGACTAGAACCTGAAGCCTTGTCTAAAGTGGCACCATTATCACAAAAAAATGTCCACTGTTAGCGTATGCAAAATAGCAAAGCATTTGTGTGCAACATCGATAGCTTTAGCACTTAGCCACAGTTTCCCAGACCTAAAAGCTATGTAACTTGGGAACAATCCCTTTAAATCCAATAAAACTCCTGTCAGCTAATGTTGTTTGTGCAATATTTGTTTTCCCATCTGAATGGCACAATATTAGCTTTTAGAGAGGAGGGCATAAAAACAAAAACAAAGTCAGAGAAAGCCACAATGATGGTAAGCAATGGATGGATGAAAGCGGGAGGAGCGGGGGGACCAGGGGGGTGGTCAATCAGCTGGCTTTACATACTGCTCTCCTGGTGGAGGGTTGCAGGGGAAATGGAAGCAATGTTCGCTACTGTGATCAATAGCTAAGTGCCTTCCTGGCATTTGTCTATTTAATCCATTATCGAAGGCCATTTGAGCCGGCAATGTGGACAAGAGACCTGCAGCTCACAGGAAGAGTTCAAAGATGGAGGCAGGATATACGTGTGGACGAGACATACCCACCGAGACCACCACAGAACCCTGCTCGTGTGTGGAAACCTACAGTATACACGAATACTACTAATGAGAACACTGGCCATGGTACAGAATACAGCCGATGTATCACATAAACATGTACCGCTTCTGAAAACTACTGCAATTCAGCTACAAATGTTTGCCATAAGAAATATAAAAACAAACCAGCATAGAGCAACAAATTTAATGATAAAAATTAAAAAAACCAGAGCACTCTCTGCCTCCTGGAAATTACTGAATCAGAAGAGGTCCTTCATTTTGGAGTGTAAGAGAGAGACAGAAAGAAAGGGGGGGGGGGTTTCATTGCGCCAGGATGTCCTTTCAATGAGAGACTGACGCACTTCCTGCCAAAACTCTGCTATCTACATGTCCCTTCTCACAGCACCATGTATATGCATGTACATTTGCACATGTACAGAATCTATGTATAACCACCGCGTCCAAGCTATCAGCAAATCCAACAGGGGGTAATGTGACAGCACTTGGTGGTGGTGTTCAGTGAGGACAGTGCAGCACTGTCAGCAATGAGAGCAATGAGAGCTGGGGGGGGGGGGCTAGAAACAGTTACTGACAACAGAAAGAAGATTTTCCCCACAGAAGAGTGTCACATGATAACAGTTTACTTACCATTTTCGTTAAACTCATAATGTAAATCATTAACTTGCACCTATTGATCCTCAGCAGCTTGGGCAAACCTGTCACATAAGATCATTTCTGGACCATCGAAAGCATATCTACACTGCTTATTCCAAGCACAAAACTTTGTGTGTCACATGTACAGTCTCCTGCAGTGTGTGCCCATGTGGAAAACCCACGCTGTAGGCAGGTTAATGATTACAATTCCAAACAACCGGTTGACTCAGGGTAGCAGGCACATGGCAGTCAAATTAAATGTCCCCGCACTCACTTTGTGAAAACTAGTCAAGGGACACAAACAGACTCTCAAACACAGTTTAATGTCAATGCAAGAGATCTGCTTCAAGGTGAGAGGGTCTATTACATTTAAGCATGCTTCACTAGGCTAATTTAACTGCAGTAATGGTGGTTTTAGTACTATGATAATGCAGAGGGGATCAAATGTGTTTAAGCATAGTAACCAACGCAGGGATTACAGTACCTTTTTGATAAGATAACAACCACGCACGCCCCACGTCCTGTTATTTTACATTGGCGCAACAACAACCAACCATGTTCAACAAATCAAAACTATTGCCAACTGCGGAAGTGAAGACCTCAATCCACCGGGATCCATGAGCAGAAAAAACAAAACAAGTCATCAGCAAAAAAGCTACATCATTAGGAAAAGGACAACAGAAATTAGGAATGGTGAAAACAAAAGGAAAAACCGTAAACTCCCATCACCCACTAATCATGGTTGTGAATGATGGTTCACATCAATCATGGTTGGTTTTGAACAAACACAAAGTTAATACACTGTTACTACCTCACGTATCGCCCCAAATATGCCCCACAATGCACAACAGGGAAGGTGGCACATCAAGAGACGTCATACCCTTCAACCGGACCTCAACAAAAATTGCAAACACAACTCAAACAATAAGGCCGGGCCTTGAGTTGAACTGGGGTGGGAGGACCAATGAATTCATGACGTCCCACACCGCACTCGCCTGGCATAGATGCTGCACAGCACAGACAACCACAGAGAACAAAGACCTCAATTATGTGGAGCTCTAACAGGAGAGCTAAAAACGGGACCATGGGCAGGGAATAAAACCTTGGGAGTGCTGCAGGAATGCCGAGCGTTTAAGCGGCGTTGACACACAACACACTGTCACTCCCAAATCGCACTGCCACCGCCACTGAACCTTCTCCAGCCTCCATGAAACAGGGCAGTGTTCAATTGGCTGGAACAGAGGACTCTTATACGTACTTGCACCCAGACGTGTCAAGTGCATAACTGCAGACACAGAATAGTGCATGATACAGTGGGGGGGGGAAGCTGTGTATGGTCTCTTTATACATTGGGTTACTGATCCATGCACACTGCAGGGTAACAAAGAGGAATATTAACTCCTGTGAGGCATACATTTTCATACTCCTTAAATAGTCTGCACAATAAGACTACTGTGCTTGTTCCCAAACTTTGATTACATACATTTTCTCTCAGGAAGCATAAGTTTCAGTTCCCAGTAGTGATAAAGTTGAAGAATGTCTGTTCTTAACTTTGGCCAATATTCAGAATCCAGTTGCACGTTTGCATAAAAGAGTGGTGTTTACATAGTGGAATCTCACTTTTCAGAATGGTAACTATGTTTGGGGGGAAAAGTGGAATTTATTGCCCCAACAAATATGAATAGCCATTGACACACACAAAAATTCTGCTTCGGCAGGATGGAACAGGGGTCAGAGGTCAAAGGAAATGGCTTTCATTTCTTCCAAACATATCCACTATTATAAATGGAATGCATCTTAAATCTGCAGACCCACTGTGGATTGCTGTCATTTCTATCATGTCTCAAAATAAGTCAGTTAGGACTACGCTCAAGCCTGTTCATTTACACTTTAAATAAGCTGCTTTGAAAAAGCCACAAAGTGCTCTGGCCCATGCATGACAGCAGCGTGCGTGCGTGCATACTTACCTAGTTTCTCCACGAGTTTGAGCATGACTCCGCCAATGTGGATTTCCCCAGTGACCCTCAGCGACACGTCCCTGTGGAGGTCGGTGACATGCATCTTCAGTTCCCACGTCCCGTCGGCATAGCAGCCATCGGGCATCCGGATCCCGTCCAGCGCCATCCTGCCAAACAGACCCAGAGTCAGGAGGGGAAAAGGTCCAGCTCACGTTCTGTCACACTGGAGTGAAAAGAAACCTTTTGACCCTCTGCAAAGGAATACATGTGGTGCAAAGCCCACGCATGCAAGGTCTGGAGAACGAAGTGTACACTGCTAGATATTTTCAAACGGACACTAGGACTCAATGCACTCAATGCATTTACAGTACGTGACACTGACAGTCGTGGTTACTTTGCAGATCGAAATTTCACATTTCACACTAAAACACTTCAAACTAACCAATGGTATAACAGGGAACGCCATTAAAACAGTGATTATACATAAAACCATCCAACACTATGACATCGTCTACAGGTGGACAATATGACAACCATCAGAGATTTTGCAATACTAGGATGCTGCACTGTGGTAGCTATCCATTTTAAAAAAGGGGAACTTCACACAGTTAGTTGGTATTACTCAGCCTGTAACAACAGTTGTATACTGGCTTCTGTTGCTATGGAAGAGTTCTCAAAAGTCTGAAAAAGTAACCGTGATGGTGTGATAGCAATGTCATCAGGGTTGCCGCTTTTCAGCCTGGACTGGGACTACAGATTTCTAATAGAAAGCCTGCGTTACACACTGGAGGCGTAGAGTCTGAGGAACAACAGAGTAGGCAATACTGCAATTTTTAGCATGATTTCTGCATCAAAGTGATGACGTTTCTCAAATTGTCAGGCATACAAGACACTGGGTTTGGCAAAAACTACTTTCTTTCAAAGACTACTTTCTCCATAAGCTGTTTTCCCCCAATTGATATGCATCAACATGATTAAAAACAAATGACACACAGGCCTGCCACGATGGAGGATTTTATTGATCGTGCCCACTCCTAACAGGGTACATCCTTACTTGTGAGTAACTTAGCATTTTAAATATATTTTGCTGCCGATTCAGTGCAATCTTGAATGCAGAACTTTTGCTCATAAGGGAGTATTTTTCCATTCTGGTGCACACACACACACACACACACAGCAAAGTAAGAGCCTTTTTCCAACATTAGCACGCTGTTATGGCAACGCTACAGTGGTAACAGATGACGCGAATTAGCTCATTGATGAAGATTCGACCCTCGAGGGTGACTTCGGAAGGGGCTGACGTGCAGTTCGCTCGTCGCGGCGGCTCTGGGGGGGGATTCAGACGCGCCCTGTCGTGTGAAGTCGCTGCCAGAAACCTTTAGGCTGCGTTACAGCCCGTCAGTCACCCTCTGACCTGAGGTCTGTCCCCGTCCGTACCAGTAAACACGACGGAACGAAAAGGCCGCAGAGTTCAACAGGGACCTTTTCGGCGGCCGCCACCTCCTCCTCCTCCTCCTCCTCCTCGCGTGTGCCGGTTCACCTGTTTGGAAAAGTAACGGTGAAGCGGGCGGGCGGGAAGGCTCAGCGTGTGAACCGAGTCCGGAGGCTGCGGCGGCTCCCCGGCTGCGCGCTCGGTCGTTGACGGGAGTTAAAGTTCAGCAGCAAGTGTGTCCCGAGGAGAGAAAAAAAACACACACACGCAGCGAACAAACCGCTAAAATTAGCCACAGCGAGGAGTTGCAGCAGGAGCGGCACGGCAGCGAAACAAACCCGCACCGGTTTTTTCACATTTCACAGCGGCGAGCGAACACATGAAATCTGTACACTCACCTTCACGCAGGCGGAAAGGAGAAGGAAAAAAAAGAACCCACCGCCCCCCCCCCCCCGACTAAAACAGTCCACTACACGGTACAGAACAAGCCCGCCGCCCCCCCCCCACTCTCCCTCTTTAAATCATGTAGAGACTATTTGTTCTTTCAGGCAACAAAAACAAAACGAACTCGCTGAAGACGCGAAGTATCCCAGAACAGCTTTCCCCGCAGGCTTCGGCTTAATGGAGTCCAGCCGTCCCTCCTTCTCCCTCCCTCTTTCCAGCAGCAGATAACGTCACTGGTCCAATCCCACTGTTCCTTTCATACTGGGAGCTTCACTGCCCCCCCACACACACACACACACACACACACACACACACACACACACACGCACACACACGCACACACACACACACGCACAGCCTCAGGGCTCGCGCAGGACACGTGAGTGTGAGTTGTGGGCTCGTGCTCTCGCTGCCACCGTCTCTGTTGATGAGCGGGGCTCGAGTCATGTTTATTATGTATCTGTCGTTATTAATCTGGCCTGTCAACAGTAATCCCAGACAAGGAAAACGATCAGATACTTTGGGTTTTCTTTGGTTCTCTCTACTTCACATACTGTTAAGGGGGGGGGTTAAACTACATAAATCCGTAATACATCTTAATTTGATCTAATATTAAGTCGTATTCTGGATCTTATCTAGTAAGTGAGTGCAGGTGCTGGCAGGTAATACAAACTACAGTATTCACGTGTTGACATATAATAATATAATCAGGTATAATGTTTGGACACAGCATCACTTCTGGCTCATTAAAAATACTAAAGTAATCAATGAAAATCACTGCAGTAACACAGTATGTTAATGTGAACAGAATAAGGCAGGCTTGCCTTTGTGTGTTTTATTGCAGATTTTGTCAAACTGCAACCCTCTGCGGTATGAGATCCAGCGCTTTGTGTCAGGGATATATGGACATGCAGTTAAGATCTCAAGCTGCCTTTTATGGCAATAGTGCTGCTGAGCCTTGCAGCAGCATCCAGGGACCTTTGGGTCTTTAGCCCCGAGAGTAAGAGCACAAAATAACAAGGCATTTTGGTTTTGTCACTTTAACCATTTTAATAACTGAAACGTGCCTCCCAAACCTCCCTTTAAGTGTTTCTCCATTTTTTCCTTTCGGTGCAGACTAATGCCTTTAGATTAAAAGCCCCTTTGGAAGTCTGTGAAGTGTAGAAAGTAGCCAAAGTATACAGATATCTACTTTCATTCCTGACACATCACATATATTCAAGGAGCATTTTAATGTAATGTTGTAGCGGGTGTATGTGGAGGTAAGTCAAACAATTTCACATACTCTTTTGGGGTTTTAAAGTCTGTTATATTTCATTATTTTATCTAATATAAAATTTTATTCTGGAACTTAAGAATGCACAGCTGCAGACAAGTAATAAAAAGCGCAGCATTTACATCATGACATAGAGCCCGAATATAATATAATGCACTACCATATAATTTCTCACAAAATGGAGATGGTAAGTAAAGTACCAGGGTTTCCAAACAGTACAGTAAATTATTAAATAAATATACAAATTTCACCTATGAAACTCACATTTTCATTCTCTCCTGCAAGGTTATTATAGTCTATCATGAAGTCATCAAATTACAGAAACTCAATGTTAACTTTGATCTGCGAATAAGACTTTAGACATCTAAAACCCTCTGCAACACTCACCCAATACAGCCCCCCACGTAACTATGAGAAAATAATCTTGTGCAGGTCAACATCACATGCTTATAATGTTTTCTTTTCCCTTTGCACCAAACCTGCAAAGTTGCAGGGACGTCGTCATCAGTATCCGTGATTGCGGCATGCAATGGGGATCGCTGTAAAAGAATGCAACAGCATGACATCAGTTCTTCATCAGCCAAATGTAGACACTGATGATGATGATGATGGTGATATTGTCTGAGGGGTGGGAGGGGCAGGGGGATGAGAAAGGCTGCTGTCTCCTTTTTTTTCCAAAGCAGCAGCACGATGCACACCCCAACACACTCTCCAAATGGTCTGCAGTAAAGACCCATGAATCATCAGCGTTTCTGGCTCGGTCTCCTGGAGAACTCACTCAGCTCCAATCCTCCAGCTCAGGAATCTGGGCCTTCAGACTACAGTCGGCATCAAAGCGATTTATAAACTCCCCCTGCAGCTCTGACCCCCCCCCTTGTGTCAGTGTCTGGCACCCAACCTGTTGCCTTTTATAGGCTGTGTTTTAATTGCGGAGTAAACATTTGAGTCACTCAGATGCAGAGCAGGAGAGTCAGATTGGGAGCTGGTCAGATGGGGGGGGGGGGGCAGAGGGGTGGAGGATGTGAGGGGAGGAAAAAATATTTGGGATGCAAGTCAATCTTTAATGTATTTTATGCCAATTTAACATCACAACAAAAACAACTGATCAAGTCACATAATCATAAATAAGAACATTAACAACTGTCTGAATAGCTCATAAGTTAGTTAAAGGAAATAAATGGAAATGGGAATCCAGAAAGGCCACTGGACACAGATGGTCAATGGGGGTCTTTGTTCCAGTCTTTGTTACCTATAGATGACTGACCTCTTCTGGCCAAACACAGAACAGCAGGGCCATGTGCATTATTTTTCAGGCTCACCTCTGTTCTAACTGGTCCCATCTGGTGAGCCTTGCCTCTGCATATGTTGCTAAACTGCATTAAAGCGCTAGTAACTCATGTGGAACCAATGGCTGCTTGTGGACTACAATGCGGCCCATTCATGATCTATAAGTCAGCTTTGTTATTCACATCAGGGGGTGCCTTGGAAAGAATCTGATCGGAGATTCAGACGAACAAATAGCTCTATTGTCCTCCAAAATCAAGTCAGGAAATGAGCAATGAGACCATCTTTCTCTGGAAATTTCAACCTCCTCCTCCTCCTGCGCAACGGCATAAACAGATTCCAAATTCAATATTTTTCCCCTGCTATTATCTGTGGGATAGGACAGATTAAGAAGTAGTAGTATCCAAAAGAAGAAATGCTTTAATAAAAGGAAATAAATACAGTGCTTTGGATGGCAGTTAGAATTCATTACAGGCATGGGTTATTGCACAGCTCTAAGGATAAACAAAAACACTTTCCCACACATCCATTCAAAGTTAGAGCAACAATGGTAACTGACACAAATGTAACACATTCAATACAATACTCCCACAATTTCAATGCTTAATCTCTTTTTCACCTGGTAACTGATTACATATGGCTGCAGGCCCTTCCTTATTAACCTTGGAACATTTTAAAGACTGACAACACACCTGTGTGCTTAATTATTTTACTTAATGGCTTCAACCGGGTGTCAACAACAGTGTCGAATCTACAAAACATGTTACAGTAGACATTTCCCTGATGCTTATGGTGCCTTTAACAAGAAAAATATACTGCCGTCATTCAAAATGCTGTGCATTAAATGCTCATATAGTGAAAAGCACAACGTATGTTGAGTTTTCTGTAATGCTCTCCAGTTTAGATGCTAGTTTTTTGTTTAGTTTTTTTTTTTAGCAAGTATAGTGAATGTAGTGTTAAATCTGTGCTTGAATCAAGAATTAGTAAAATGGAAAATGTACACATTTCAAATACATTTTGGAAACACACAACCAAATCACAAACAATGGCAGGAACATTGATGTTATTGTTACAAAGGTCTGTCCACACTCCTACAATACATATTTGAACTCACACAGTGTGACTTAAAGATGCAGAGGCAACGGTGGAAGTGTCCTTGTATTTTGCATTACATGTCTATGGTCTCCAAAGTAGCGTGTAAAAATTGCTTTCGGCATCTACTGCTGCAATGTACAACATGCTCAGCAAAATGGGCTGCTGTAGACAATTTCTGTGCAAGTCATAGCCAATGAATGGGCGAGATCTGCCAGATCAAATATAGAAACACTTTCACGTCACGCTCCTGTATTTGTCCCTGCTTCCATACTACTTCTCTGTTATCTATGTGGCCATGTGAATCGGCAGCCTGGTTTTAGTCAGTAGGCCTTTGCATAAATAACACAGGCATTAAAAACCACCATTCAGTGGTGGACCAGTCAACAGCCCTTGATTGTGTGGAACAGTAAAGCAGCAGCTTGCACCATAGCAAATTAAAACTAGCTCTTTGATAACTAAGCTTTTACAACAAGTAGGACACACAGAAAATTTGACACTGACAATAATCAAGTCTGTCACATGTAACTAAACCCCATAAACATTAATGAGGGTAATTCCATTTCTTCATCCATTGTAACTGTAATATGATTTTATTAGAAATCCATAAACAATCATAAGTGGTTTTCTACTCTCTAAAGAAGACAAAGCAGCTTCTTAGATGTGTGTTGGCACTCTGCAATGTTCCCTTGTTCCAACATCCATTTACTATTAATATGACACCATGCACAGTGAGTAAGTTTTCAAACCTCTGCATAATCATTACTGGGCGTGGACCACATTTGACAGGCATAAGATCCATCATTACTGTTCTGACAAACCTAAGGCAAGTGTCATGATAAGCAACATGATTTGCTATCTCCAGTTGTGTGGGTTTTTTTTTTCCTTTTTGGATTATATTTGCAAGTAGTGTCAATTAGGAAAGAGATGAGATCCAGGTTTCTATCCACAAAAGCCTGAAAATCGCTAGGAAAAATATTTCTTTTTTTTAAGAAAAAATACATCTAGTACCACTGATTTAATATGGATATCAATATAAAGATATAGCACAGAAAAGAATGATCTCCATAACGTATCCTTAATATAGAAGCATGGAAATGAGTTTGAAGGACTGTTATTGTTTTGAGTGAAGACCTCCTGGCTTATAAATGACATCATCAAAAGATTTTTAAACATAAAAAAGAGGCGGAACATAAAAAAAAAAAAAAAGGAAACCAAAATAGAAAATAGCATGTTTGTTATATCTTTCTTCATACTTCTAAAACATTATTAAAGGGATTATGCCCCAAGTAATTGTTTGGAAAATCTAAACAAAAATAATATTATTTGGCTAATTTTGAAAGGCATTTGCAAGTGTTTGAGATGTAGTAGCTAAAGGTTTATTTTAAAGATAAAACTACCATTTTTTGGACAATATTTCTCTCTCCATGTTGAAAAAAAAAAGGTAAAAGCACAGACTCAGAACTCGAGGCCTCCGTGACCTGAGGGTCAGGCAAGTGTACCACAAGGCTCCAGAATGAGAATGAATCAACAGGCTTCAGCTGTTTAAGGTTGAAAACTTGGGGTTGAAGTTATAACCCTCTTCCTCTGGGTGCAACCAACTAAAATGCATCAAACTCATTAGTCTCATATTCCATGTTTATATGTAGCATGTGGTCATACTGGCAAAAGGGTGCACCTCCTTAGGGGTTCCTAGTCCAACACTTGTCACCCTTAGGGTGCGTGATTGTAAGAGACAAAAATGCACGTCTTGGAGTGAAGTCAAGTTTGTTTGTAATGATTCCCAAGTGCTAAGAGAGCTGGATCACAGAGATATTGGAAAGAAGTGTTTGTGTGCATGGAAAATAAATGAATGAAATTTTTTGTCATGTCTGGTCAAGAAGGTGACACAACCCTTCAGCGTTAGAAGACACCATTCAAGTGTGTATGTGCTGTGTATGCTAACGAATGTGCTGCCTCAGTCTGGGTCCGGAGTATCTTCTGCTGGGTCAGTGGGTGTCGTCTTTTGCTTGTATATGAAGGTCAACAGGAAGAGTGCTATGTCGTGTGAGCACCAGTAGCCTGTGTGAGAGGTCACCGCTGACCAATAGCGACTCTCCACCAGACCCTCTCGGAGCTCAAAGTCGACGCGCCGCTCCAGCTCCACTGTAAGACAGAAGCAGAGACATTATACCACCCTCCCAAAGCCACCAACAAATGTGAGACTTTCTCTCTGATTGTTTAAGTATTGAACAGGCTAAGTGAACTAACATGATGTGTCAGCAGTGGGTGAGGTGGGGCGAATCATGGTGGAGAGGCCGTATGCTGACTGGCTTTCTGTCCGCTTCTGCTCCTCTTCCTCAGTGTTTGTCCCTCCCTCAAGTCCTAAAGACACTGAGGGCTGGCTGTTGCTGCGGGAGAAACGTGAAAAGAGGATGCCTCCGATGCCCTTCCCTATGCTCGCCGCCCCTGCATTGAGCATGGGAAGGGACAGAGAGGGGCAAAAAATTAATTTGAAATTTCAACTTCAAAGTATAAGGGAAGCAAAGTGTATGAGCCCATTTTCCATCTGTCCACATGATGGCACCGTTGACGTAGTACTGCAGTCGAAGTGAGCGTCTCATATTATTTCAAATATTAAACCTCACAGGAGATAATTGACTTTACCTATGGAATAAGAACCAAATTTGATTTCCACTGGCTTTCCACTGCTGCCAGAACTCATATTATTTCCCTATGCCATTTTTAAATGCAAATGTAGAAACATTGCATTTAAAAAGAGAAAATGTACACCTTTCTTCTCCACCAAAACATTTTTCACTATAGTAGCCTATCTTTGCACATTTCTCAGTAGTTAAATATGACCCATTTTAATTTTATTAAACACTCTTACAATTCTTCTGGACTGGTATATAATAATCACATCAGTCATATACATAAAAATGTTTCAAAGAATGTAAAAAGATTGTTCTAGTCATGAATAGTCTTACCCAATATGCTGGCCTTGCCCAGATTGGTGATGGACTCTCCGTAGTGCCTGCGGGCAAGGACGGGAGAAGTGCTCGGGCTGGGGATGCTCTCAGTGTCAGATGCTGGGTCTTTGACTGGGTTCAGGAAGGTAGGCCGGACTTCCTCGTAGGATGTGGGGTTAGTGGCGCTACACCTGATAAGAGAAAATAACCTCAAATATTCAGAACATGCATACTGAATACATTCTGTGTGTGTATAATAGATAACATCAAGTGTTATAGGATGTAATAGTGTTAAGTTCTTACCAGTGTATCTGAACAGGCGCAATATTGCTGTAATGTTTGAGGATGAGGGGCTCCAGTCTGTAGGCCTGAACAGAGCAATAAGTCTTCAGTTAGCTTAAGGTACAGATAAATTACTTAACTATTTCAAGTTGTCAAATACATACACTGCAATGTTTTAATTTACACATCTGTCTTGAGTGTGTTGCAAATGTCTGGTTTATATTAGCAGAGCACAGTGGAAAAAGACAAGTCCATTAAAAAACAAAATCATAAATAAATCACACCCTAAATGTGTGTGGGCTAAGTCGACAAGAATGAAGAAAGAGAAAAGAAAATCTTGACTTGCTCACTGGGATAGAGCATCTATATGGGCTGGGGCAATCAAGGGTGACTTACCACAGGGTCTGTGGGGTGGAAGACATTGAAGAGCCTGCTGCAGATGGAGGTGGGAAGGATGTGGTCCTGGTGGCAGCTGGTACCAGGGCGGATCCCTCTCAGGGCCAAGAACACTGCCAGAGGAGAACCCATGCAGAAGAAGTTTTCCACCTGAGAGCCAGAAGGTGCAATGATGATACAAATGTCCTAAAGGAAGCCTTTGGTACTGACACTGACACACAAAGTACCACAAATAATTACATTAATGTGATAAATATTCATACGAGGGAGCCAAAACGTAAGTCATGGCATTTGGTAGTGTCCAGATTTAAGTTGTTTAGTCTTTTTAACAAATATCCTGAAATCACTATGTTTTATCGATTTAGAGTTATGTCATATTGTAATGGTACACATACAGAACTAAAGCATCTTACCTTAAACTTGAGGGCTGGAGGTGCTGAGGGTTTAGAGGCCTCCAGTGTGAGGAGTTGGTTTTCCAGCTCTTGTAGCCTGTTAGAAGCAGAAAGGGACACAGTATTAATAAACTAGAAAAAGAATTCTCTGAAACCACAGCTTGAAATTCAGTCCAAACACAATCCTTTTTGAATAATGACCTCATCATCCATAGAAATCTTTTGTCCTTAAGCCAGTCATCAAACAATCTCAGTACCACTCAGATCAACAACCTTTCCTTCCAGCGGCTTCCTGTTTCACCAAGGTAATGGTGCACACACTAAATTATATTTCACATACAGGGATGGGATGGGTGGTGCAGAGGAGATGTATTAAAAGCCTCTTCCCTCCCATTCAATCATGAGGCACCACAGTGCCTCACAAAAACAAACAGCATGACAATGAGATAAGCAGCTCACACTGTATTATTGAGTGCCAAAATAAATTCTAGATTTGATATTTAATTTGAAGGAGAAGGTGATTTGAAAGGTATGAAAAGCTTGTGTTGTTTCTTTATAGCGAGAGAGCTGAAAGTAAATTAGAAAATTAAGAAAACGTCCAGCTGGTTAATTGTTTAGTATTCTGCTGCTAAGCATATTTACTACTATCTGAAATTATTATTAAACATGCAAAGCTGATTCTAGCATTTTGGGGAACATATGCAAAATGTTGTTGGGGGGCCCAGTTTTGTGAAGTACATATTTATATACAGTATATACACACTGTAATTTTTGAAGCATACAGGTCATTTCACTCAACACATGAGGGCACTTGGCCACCAACAAAAGACCTGTCATTTTAATAAAAAAAAAAGACAAATGCATAGTCTGCATATAGCAAGAAATGGCCCTGAAAACATGTTCTGTATATCAAAAGTTATATCTCAAGCCTCCTGGACATCTCTTCAGAATCCTTACAGGTATACACGCAATCCCTGAGGTCAAGCTAGGAGTTGCTGAAGATCTATATTAGCAAGCTCTACCTAGTCCTTGTGACCCGTAGCTGCTCTAAAATGTGCCTCTCCTCATAGGACATCCAGCGCAGGTCCAGCTCGTCTTCCACAATGCGATGCTCCTGCTGACAGAAGCTCACAGGGTCCCATCCGGTCATGATGTCATAGGTGATGACGCAGCCGAGGGAGTGGGACACAATGGACACCTTGCCACCCCTCTCCTCAAACTCAGGGTTGCGGGAGCAGAAAAGTGTGTACAGTCTGTTCAGCTCCTGTGTTAGACCCTTGGTAATCTGGAGAGACAGGGAGAGGAGAGGTTATAAGGAGTAATAGTGCATCAAAAAGAACTCTAATTTCTGCTTTCTAGAAGTATGTGACTCTCACCTCATCCCTGTATAGGGGGCTGTTGTAGTACATGATATCCATGGCGCTGCTGTTGAGTAGATCTCTCAGTCCTCTCACTTTGTCTGGTGTTATGGAGTCTACCGTATCTACAGAATCAAAGCACCAATATCACAGTACAAAACCAAGATTAATGCCACACATGGTGTCTGCATTCATATAGTCAGTGACCACTTTATTAGGTATACATTTAAAATCTAAAGCAATCCAGTACAACAGCTCAGCTATAAATTCTACCTTTACACAGGGATGTTTCTAATGTTTGCCCACTCGATTTACATACACAAGGGGAGAAGAATAGTAGAAATACATGTCAGTAGAGTGCAGTCCAGTTCAACACCACTGCAAAAAACAACTTTGAATATTACTTTTCTGACCGTCTCAATCAAAATTGAACATTATTACCGTTGTAAAAGTAGAATTTATGGCTGAGCTGTTGTATTGAATTGCATGAGATTATACAAGTGTACCTAACAAAATGGCCAATGAGTGTACATGGAGCAAATAAAACTTCTTAATTTACTCATGTGATCTGATCATACCGCTTAATTCCCATTCAGTTAATTATACATCTTAGCCTACATCTGCACAATGACTGGGTTAGGACAGATCATGCGGTTACTGTTACCTGAGTAACTCTTATAGTCCTGCAAGTCATGCTTCATTAACTTTTTCCATTAGAACATCTGAAATACAGCCACTGTATACAGAGTTAACAAAAAAAATAAAAAAAACACACTTCAACTGCTCACGCCTGAAGCACAAACCAAACAGACAAATAGGAATGAGCACATGCATACAGGCACACGCATGCACAGTCTCAAAAACAGACACTGACCTCCATCCAGTGCCAGTTTGGAGCGCCACTCGACAGGCAGGAACTCCACGTGCTCATCATTGTGCTCCGAAAAGTGCTTCTCCTCCATCTTCCTCACACCCTCCCTCAGCCTGAGTAGGCACATAACAATTAAGACCATACAAAATAAGAGGACATTGCACACCGACAGCTTTATTACTTTAGAGAATAACTGGGTACATGTTTGCCGATATGCCAAAACATTCACATACAAAATGCTGATTTAGAAACAATGTCATCATCACATTGTCTGGGCAGCAGTGTATTATAATGACAGGTGCTCAGTGGATGAGCAACATCCTCTATGTGTACCCTGCCATGCTACTAGTCCTATATGGTGCAGCATTAGCTCGCAGGAAACACTAAATACACAAAGAGAGAGAGGGTGAGGTAGAGTGTTGACATGAGTAAATGGTGGTTGAGAGAAGCTTTTAGATGACAGGTCTTTAAATGGGGCACCTAATGCAGGGTTTGGCAGGACTATCTGCAGGCTAGTGTGTCTGCAGGGGAACTTGAACACTCACAGGGTTGAGTGCTGCATTACAGAGCTTTCTGTGCTGCACCCACAAGGATTCCCTAGCTTTTAGGTTGGCATTAATTGGGCAGTGAGCTTTGACATAGTAGGTTAAGCAAGAATCGCTTTTAAAAAGACAATTTCACTGCTGCCGATGTCGCTAAGAAAGGCGCAGAGCTGAAATTAATTTAAGGTTCTAAATAAAAAAACAAATTAAAAAACAAGGAACATGGCTAGACATGTCAGGTTGATATTTCCTCTTGGCTGAGGAAAATGTGTATGCTGTAATCCACAGGGAGCTGGGAGTGAGGTTTAAAGTGCTCTGCAGCTTGACTTGCTCTACTTTACCTGCTTAGTCAGCCTAAGCTGTTGCCACTGGCCCGGTGCTAACTTTATGACACAAAGACACACATGGGTCTGAGCCACATGTTCTGTAATGTTCATGGTCCAGGGTCAATACAGTGGTGCCATGTAAAGTCAGATACTGTATGTCTTTATATAGAAACTGCCAAAATCAGGTCTACTCTTGTAACTTCCCCGCTACACAAATGTCTACTACAGACTGAGTTCCTCATTATAATATAAAGCCTTTGAGAGACACAAAAAAAAAAAAAAAGTCGACAGGATGGATATAGGATCAGCTAGCGGTATCAGGCCATGCTGACAGTTTTGGATTTATGTGCCAAAGTTCCAGTATCCATCTCTGAAAGTTGTGCCAGCACCCCAATAAAACAGGAAGAAATAAAATTTAGTTTGTGCTGCTGAAAGCATTCAAAGTTTTATTTGGCACTCACGGAGGCACAGGCTTGAAATGTGGATCGATTATGTTAATTTATTTAAGTTTTAACCCTGAGATAGCATGAGTCCGAGTTGTTTGATGTATATTTGATATGTACATTTCATCTAGATTTTTACACAACATTCCCTTGCGTCTTTTCAACAATACACAGTCTAAAGTAAAAGAACAACAGAAGAACACAAGGAGTGTGATAACGATGGAGAGATGAGGGGAGGAGAACAAAATACAAAGGCTGCAGGTGCAGCCTTATCAAGAGAAATGCTTGAAATAACTTCCACTGTGCTGTAACTACGGGTGGTGTTGGGTGAACAAAGCAACGAGAAAAACAGTGACATTCCTGTTTTAGCTGATGCTGTAATATGCCATTTGTACTCAAATGCTTAAAGAACAGCTGGTAATCAGGTTTCTTATAATAACTTCCCCACTGTGGCATCTACACTGTCCTCACACATTTTTCTGTGAGGACTGTACAGTAGTTAAGCATTCCATAAATACACTAATTATATACTTGGCAATGGTGCTGAAGACATCTGGAATCACAAGAACCTGCCAGACAGGCCTAATTTAATAAAAAACACAACATGCAATACAAGCTTACTCAGGAGGCCAGGGAACACACAGGAAATGCTAGAGCATAGTTCAACAATTTAGAGGAACAAGATATTATCATGCTTTTGGGTCTGTTAGAGAAATAAAGTAAAAAGAAAGAAGAAGTGAGCTGTCTTTATAAAAGCCACAGAATAATATGTGTGAGATGCACACTGTGCCTGGAAAAGAAAAGTAACAAATTAAATTTTTTTCTTAATTTTGACTGGATTAGTTATTGTGTGAATACATTTCAACTTGCCTTATCCCTTTTACAAATTCTAATGGGACAAAATTGAAAACCTCAATGACAAAAACCGTAATGACATAAAACAACATGCAAATAAGCAAATACTCAATCAAATTATATTTTTAAAAACTCACATTCCAGTGTTTTTAATAATGCGTCCTTGGTCCATCTTTTGACCAATCCCATGGACCACAAATACAATGTGTGTAGTCTGAGGGGGTCTGTCCTCAGGTGAGGCCTCCTCAACATAACCCCGATGGAGCCGAGTTCCACTGCTGGAGGCTGGAAGAGGAGGGTCAGAGTGTTACTTATCGTAGCGAGCTGTTTGCTTTCGATTTTTGTATAGTAAGAAGAGGAAAACATTTGAGAGTAATTTTTAACAGTATTCTCTGTACTGTATTGCTAAATGCACATATTTCCCCTACGTTTAGTGGAAGGCTATAAATATCTTAGTGATGGCATTTAAGTAACGTGCTGTTCTGAGTCCAAAGAGGTCAGCAGGTGAGACACTAAGTCCTGCTGTGACGGTGGCCCAAGACCCAGCAGCACTTGTAATGCGCCTAGAGTGTGTGTCCTTATTTAGATTCTATAGTCCAGTCCAGTCATGTGCTGTGCGGCAAGGTGATAGGAGCCAATGGAGTTTGCTGCTGTCTGGATAGCAATAAGAAGATTTCCCCTCACTGAGCATTTGTGTGTCAGGGGAGATTGAGATTAAAAAGTGCCAACTCCTCCTCTTATAATCTGCGAGCAGGAGATGAAAATGTACTGTAGAGCTGTGAGACTGTAGATCAGATTAGAGTCATCCATACAGATCAAACACTGGACACGGGGTCAAACTGCAGTTGACATCTTGTCAGTTACACTCGTGCCCTTTGATCAAACCTAGCCCCCTGAAGGTAGCAGATGGTCACTGTGTGTTTTCCTGGGCTAATCCAGTTAAGAGACTGAACTATACACAGCCATGTTCAAACAACTGTTGAATAATAGCAAATGGCTACACACTGTGAGTGCAGCTGTAAGTATGTAATTTGTGCATAAGGCGTGCAGAAAAGAGGGAACAGGTGCAGACGTAATGAAACGCGGAAGCAGTAAAAGGTTTTAGCCGTGCTAACTGTATGGATGCCTGAATGTCGGTCTGTTGTCGGGCAGTTCACCACTTTGGTCCAGTTTGAAATATCTCAACAACTAGTGGATGGATGTCTATGAAATTTTGTACAGACATTCATGGTGTCCACAGCACGAATCCTAATGTATTTAGTGATCCCCTAACCTTTCCTCTAGCGCCACCATGAGGTTGACATTTTTGATTTTAGTGAAATATCTTCACGAGCTATTGGATAGACTGCCCAGAAATTTGGCGCAGACATTCATGCCCCCCTCAGGATGATTCATACTAACATGATACTCTGACTTTTCAATCTAGCGCCATCATCAGGTCAAAACATCACTTGGTCCAATATTTTGGTCTACCACCAAGTTCCTGCTAAACTAATGACATTCCCATCATCCTCAGCTGTACTGCTAATTAGCAACTAGCACACTCACACGCAAAACTAAGATGGTGAACATGGTAATTACCTGCTAAACAGCCGCATGTTAACGTTTTCATTGTAAACATGTTAACATGCCGACATTGACATTTAGCTCAAACCATCGCTCCATCTAAGTACGCTGTAGACTCTTGTTTGACTTAACGTTTGGCTTCACAGGACCAATAGCAAAAGGCATAGCAAATTGTTTAGATTTCAAAAAGTGTGGTTGGGTCAATAAAAATATTTCTCTAATACTCCGTCATCAATGTATTAGATATTGTACCATTCCTGGTTTCACAGTCTACATTCCTGTAGTTGTAGTAATATGCACAGTAATCCAGTCACTAGTAGAGAGTAAAACAGCTTGAGAAAATTATTTAAGTCATTAACTGTTCTGCACATTACAAACCTTTGGAGAAGCCCAGTTTCTGGGTGACGGTGCGTGCAATTTTGGAGGTGGTGGCATCGCTGTAGAGGTATACCTCATCCACGCTGTGCCAATCCACATGGGTCCGACTCAGCTTTAGACTGTGGATGGCTGTAGGGGGGTCAGCAGTGAGAGAGGAGTAAGTGAATGAATGGACAGAGGAAAGTGAGGAGGGCAGATGGTGTGGGAAACTGGGCAAAGAGAACGGAAGAAATCAGGGAAAAGGGTGAAGGAAAAAGCTTCACCGATAAGAAGGATTGTGATTACAAATTTCAGGGTGAGTACAGAGGGAGAGAGATTGAAGATAGTATAAGAATTACAGCAAGTTGTGATCCGTCTTAGATGCAACACAGAAAAGCTAAAGTATAGGATCAATCTATTTACACAGCTCAATCAATTGCAGTCTGGAGCATTGATCTGCAGTTGGAAAGAAAAACACGTCAAACGAGCACACATCATGATTGCATATTTCAGCTCTTGCTTGTCCGCCCTACTTGCGAATCATCAGATTGAAGACATTTTACGTGCCGATATCTAAATTCACATCAGTTTCAGTTGCACGTTTCTCCGTGTTGTTGCTTCAAAGTGTAATGCAGTGACTAGAGCAAGTAAGAGCAGAGGTATGGCTTACTACAGATGCTATTAGCGATAAATGAAACTGGTTGACTTGAGAGTTATTTATGTCTCTGCAGCATGTCCTTTAAATGTCCTGTCTGGACAGGTTCATCTGGATGAAATTGGTGGAAGACTTTGGCATAGGTCCAGTGCACAATCAAGGCTCCGTGTACTCCTCTGAACCAATCAGGGGATTAAAACCCTTAAGAATGGGGTAAAGTACTTATTAGTAAAATGTTCCAGATTACTTTCTTGCTAGCTTGAAACTTGTAATAATATTGTCCCACAAACAATGCAAAATTAAATGCCATTAGAAATGTTATTATTGTATTACTATGATGCATCAAGAACCTAAGACTTACTGATATCTTTCATACATAGTGTATATATCTTCATCCTTTAATATTTGCACATTTTGGTAATACAGTAAGACATTTACTTTCCACTTCCCATGTAAATTAATAAAACAATATACTGTATATATCAACCAAGTCTGTGTGTTTGTGCTGGGTCTTGGTACCCTGGAAGGATAATTTCTTCATTGAATAAGCATGATCGCAAGGTAATGCAAGGCCAAGCAGTTATTGCACCTTAGCTGAGACCCGTTGACGCTGAGGGCAACCCATGTGAAAAGGAATGTTTCTCCTCTAAAAGAGAACAACAAGCGAGGTCTGGAAGAGGAGTTCGTCACAAGTGACAGACTTGTTGGAGTAAAGGGCACTAGTTAAATCTGGAATAACAAAGGGAAGGACAGTTTTTTTCTAGCCAGATAAAACAATAAAGCTCATGTCCTGAGGAACCTGAGGTGAGAGCATACAGTTTCCTGTCACACGTTTCCATTTATCTTTGCACATCCTCAAATGAAACCACTCAACAGCAAAGCAAACATATGCTTACCTCTACCACCACACAGAATTTCAATAAACCACTCTATGACAGCAGCAGTGAAGAGGAACAATCAACTGAGAAGAGAAGAGAACCTTTCACCATCTAGTTTGGCTTCATCTCAAACAGTTTAAAGTGGTTTCCTTTACTCATCTACCCCATGGATCCACACGCGAGGACAAAGGAGAAAAGGACGGGGGCAGGTGCCATGAGACCTACACACTGTTATTATACAAGGTTTGGTGAAGCCACTTCAGACTGTTGAGCTTTATTCATAGCCACGTCCATTGTAAAACAGGAGTCCAGCTAGAACAGAAAATATCCGTATCCAATAACGTATCCAATAAGCTGGCTTTATCAATACAAAACATTATTTTTATGGGACTTACAAATGAAAATGTAGCCAGCAAGATAGAGTGACGCTTAGGGACTGTACAAAGACACTTCCTGTTTTACAATGGAAGGCAATGCATTGTGAAAGGAAGGGAAAGGAGAGGGATCAGAGTGTACAGAGGAGCTGGCAGTCAAACAAGGAAGGTCAAAGAGTTTATGGAGGGAGCTCTCTAGCACTGATATGTTAGAGAATTACTGAGGGACACAGAATGAGGAAGAGGGCTAAAAAGTGAAGGATGAGAGGCATAAAATGTTTGAGAAGGAACTGAGGTAAAAGAGAAACAAGGAAATTGTGTGTGGGAGTGGTTGGGGAAACGTCCAGGAAGCACAGAACTGGCAGGGGACGAGTGAACGTGATGAAAAGAAAGGGGAAGGGCTCCTAAAACAAATCACATGTACAATATGTTTTGATGCTAGTCTGGGAATGTGAAGAGTGGCAAGATACCAGTTACAACTTTTTCGTGGCCACAGAGACATATCAGCTACATTCCCTTCATGGGCTTTTCCCACCTCTCGTAGGGAAGGATAAGACAGAATACTACTGTAATGTCATTTCAAATGTTAGTAACAAGTGCAATACTTGCTGTACTGTAATACTCTGTGTGAGTTAATAATGGAAACCACAAGTCTCTGTTGAGGTCTACTTTGGATGCTAGGCTTTAGGTCAATGGCCGCTTGGATTTACGGAGATGAGGACACAGACCCTGATACCTCTCTGTTTAGCATTTTTGATGAGGGTCAATACACCCAAAACTAGGACAGTGATGGACCTCTAAGAGGGCGAATCTAAGCAACAACATGTTAGAGCGCTACAGTAAAGGGCCATAATAGCTCCTCTGTTCAGCTCATCACTTGTGCTTGGCTCTCAACAGAGAGCTTTGTTCATTGCACTTAAGAGTGAGAGCTGGTGATGGTGGTTCATTAATGATAGTCATACTGCTAGAACGGATGAGAGAAAGAAAGCAATGCAAGAGAAAGTGGGAGACTGGGCTGGAGAGATAAAAGAACGGGGTAAAAAAAAAAATGAAAAAGGGATGACTTTTTGAGGACCAGCTTATTTATTTCACATCCAAAGGTTTACATTGTCTTTCCCATGTTGTCTGCTCATTATCACAGCAAGGAGATGAAAGACAGATACAAAGGTTTCCTCAAAAAGCAGCAACAGCAGAAGTATCAAACTCTGGGTCACAGCACAAAGGGAGAAGTTCTAGCAACTAGGCCCAGTTAAGGCTGCAATGGAGAACTGAGAGAGTAGTCAGAATCCATTTTAATTCAACCATTTCTAACTGAGCCTAGGTCTAGGTCTAGTATTAGAATGAACAGGGCTGAACCACAAGTAAAGGAAAATCTAGTTCCATAAGGACCTAGGATCTACTAGGAGAGAGGATACAAGCTAGCAGATCTAAAACAACAGAAGTAAAAAAAAAAAAAGAACATGGTATTTTACAGTACCTTGGCAGCGTTTGCGCTTGTGACATGTAGTTTTAGCACTCGTCTGATATCCACTCCATTTGAACAGAAAAGGGAGGTAGAAAGGGGGCAGGTGGGAGAGAACTAACAACCAAGAGAGAGTGAGTAAGGGCTTTTACCCTGGTGTCATTCACACAGGCTACCGCTGTCATCACTCTTGAACAGGCCAATCTATCAAGTAGCGCTGCTGTCAGGTTACCGCTTCAAGGACCTGGGCACAGATCCTGCACTGGTTACGGACAGAGCCTGGTGGTTGCAGGTAGACATCATGAAAATAACCTCTAACAATGCCTTAGTCACAGGCTGGGGTATACGTAAGCCTACAACTCAAAATGCAGCGCTGCTTGACATATGCCTAAGATGACTGAGGTAGCATCTGTATTACACTCATTACAGAAATCTGTGAAAACTAAACACGTCAAAAAGTTGACCACCATGTTTTTAAAATCTAAAATGTTTGTGTAAGTGTAATACACTGCTACTCTTCTAAAGAAATAAATAAAAATGGCAGTATTACTGGAAAACATTTAGTTTGTTATATAGTAGGTGAAAGTTCCTTTTGCACACAACATGTTACAAAAATAAGGAGAAGATAATAAAAAATACAACTATATTGTATAAAGTGGCACAAAGACCACAAATTTGTGAACATTACAAGATCTTCCGCAAAGACGTGAAGGCCAAAAAACAGCACAAAACCTTTTAAGTTCACGACAGCATCCAGCAGTACGTATGTTTCCATTTGGGTTAATAAATAGTTTATATTTTGCATATTAAAAATGTTTTAGAGAACTGATGTCGAATTCCACTCAGAGGAAGGAACATACTGACTAGAAACATAGAGATCTGTAAGAGAGTAATATTACTCTTACTTGGAGCTGGACAGATAGATAATATACACAGTGGTTCAATAAATGTATTCTGCAGGGAAAACAATGGGTGAAATGTAGCATTTTTAGAGAGATTTAGAGAGGAAGTAAAGATAATGTTTGTTATTTTATTTGAAAAGTTATTGTAAGTTAATAAAGGACTGTAAAAATGCAATTGATCCTTGTAGCTGTGCTTTAATGTTCCAATAACTGGAATCCAAAATATAGGCATTTATGTGAAGAGTGATACAATGGCAGCGGGTAAAGGATTGTGTCACAAATACAGATTACTTCATATTAACACTGAATTAATCATGTGGGAATTACCCAGATTAAATATTGTTTTCTGTCAGTAATTTAAATCCTATATTGGTGATAAAGCTAATTTCATTGTGATATATGATAGGATGGCAACAAAATCCAATCTTATTTTAGTCTTAAATAGACATAATTATTGGTAAATATTTGTTAGATTGAAATAAGTAGTGAAATGCATACATGTCCAAATGATTGTCTCATCGCTGAATGGGACCGATTCAGTTGTGAGTGGATGTCTTGATGTGACATTTGAAAAGACCTCCTCGGCATTTGTTAATCAAATCAGCAAAGTCTCAGATCTGACGAAATCCTTCATTCCGTGATAACACAGACATCAGACTTGCAAATGTCAGCAGTGTGTCCGTCAGCAGAGAGGAAAGGTTGAGGAGTCAGTGAGAGACCTGCTGAGTGCACAGGAAGTTTGTTTGCTGTAAAAGCTATTAGTAAAGTCCATTTAGGCATTACAGCACTGATTGATCCATCCATAGGTTGTCCCAAACAACTGGAATATCTAAGATATGCAGAATCCTTATATGGATGTATTGTGTGGTAGTTTGCAGTGTATGGCCATCTTTGGGATTTAGAATTAGATCCCAATAAAAGACTTCAAGGTCACGTGATGGCACAAGTGCACCATCACCACTAATTTCTAGATCAAACCACACATATCGAGCTACTGTGAGCAGTAGCTTAAGACGATCTCATGTTGATTAAGGGTAAAAGACTCTTGCCATCTGATGATTTCAAAATATAATTGATATCGCAAGGGACGACCAAATCTAACTGACCTAATTAAAATATCTCGAGAGTTATTAGATGAGCAAATCTCCAGTTCTGTTGATGCATGTGTCAGTCATCAATCATGCAGTGTGTTCCCAACCGAATGTGCTGGTTAAATAAATATGCAGCTGAATATGTTGTGTACACAAATAAATGTGTGGGCCTTGGCTACCACCAAGTATTATGCTGACAGGCGACGCTGTGCCCAGTACGCTGGCTTTATTTTGCCTTGACGTCCGAGAAGCCTGACACACTGGGACACACCCAATAGTTTCCACCATGGGCTTCCTGCACTACACCCAAACACACAAACACAGCTTAAAGTGAATGGAAGGGATTCTCTTCTAATTAAATGTTTATTTTCTGACTCTTTCAAACTACAAATATCATTTTCCTCAGATGGGCTTGGAAAATAACACTGGCACCATTACGTTAAGAAAAAAAAAATCTGCTGATCGAAGTCAATGGAAATCAATACATTAAAGACCGTTTATAAAATCCATCAACTGTAATGCCCTCGAGGCCATTCTCAGACTCAATAACGGAAATAAGAGCTGTGAGTGCCTCTCTGATGCCACAAGCTCTTTAAAGAAAGTTTCAAAGAGTTAATTAATATAGGATGAATACTTTGGAAGGAGAAATACAATTGTAAAACATCTATATAGGCAAATGCCATCGATACTATTGATCAGACATTGAAGCTCTTTTTGATTAAGGAAAATTCAAAATTTCAAGTTCACAAGAGGCGCCAAATCAATCCTGATCTACTGTAAAAGCCACCTCTGTTCATTTATGACTATAGCACTAAAACTATTGATTTATTTTAGAATAGTACACTATATCACATATGAGCGACTTTACTTCTGATTTGGCCTTCCCCCTTTATAGTTCACAAAGAATAAGCAGAAAAGTGCACGAGAGATGAGCGTTCAGGACATTCATGCACTTTTTGTAGCTAGCAGTACTCTTGCCCACATTATGATGTCATGCCTGCATCGCACGCATGCTTACCATTTGTCTTCCGCATTACTAGCCTTTAGTCTCAGCTAGCTATTCAGACCAACGGAGACAGGAGGGAGAAGAAAGAGAGTAGAGATAGCAGGGGAGATGTATGCACTGCACTAATGTCAGAGCTGGCTGTATGATCCACTTATCAATTGAGCAGTTCAAGGCAGCCTACTGATGGCTCCTAGTGCTTCAGATTATTAGTTCCAAGATAAAATACTCTACTGTAAAGGCTGCCTGTAATAAAGATCGAAACAAGGTGAATTAACAGGATCCATCACTCACTTTGCTTTAACGCTCTGCTAAATATAGGAGTGGACTGCAATCTGCCAACAAAGGCAGCAGGAGGGTTTGCAAACAGATGCTCAGCATTTCAAGTTCCATGCACTATACGAAATTATAAGAATGTGTACAAAATACAGCATGCATAGGGTTTTATTTAGTAACATATTGTGTGCAAGGGTATGTACTGCTTTCTCACTACATGATATGGTGAGTAGAATTATACTGCACTATTTACCCTTGCATTAATACAGCTCACCCATTGGACAAGCTAAGGTCATATGATCTGTGTGTGCAATGGAGGGGCCCCCAACCAATTTGTGTGCCCTTGTACTACATTTCACACACCTGGCTTTGTAGATAATTAGACTGTTTCCTCTGTCCTGCTTCCATATACAGATCTTTCAAATGCTTGTGGCGCAGGAGTGACCTTCACAGTTTTGTCTCA
This sequence comes from Gadopsis marmoratus, assembly GCA_036023855.1. Lineage (NCBI taxonomy): Eukaryota > Metazoa > Chordata > Actinopteri > Centrarchiformes > Percichthyidae > Gadopsis > Gadopsis marmoratus. Next base: position 60,608 of record JAVQJF010048232.1, read on the forward strand.
AAACCTCTGTGATTCAGTTCAGGGAAGTGCCAGTAGTTAACAGTACACGACACAAAGAGTGATGAAAAAAGCAAGACTGGCCCAACCTACTGTAATCACTTTCCACTGCTCTGTTGATGTCTTTATTTATAGGCCTTAATTTATTCTGAGTAGGGAGGTGTGACAGTGTCCTGCCATTGTGTACTAGACACAAGGCAAGCCAAAAAAGACCCCAAAAAAAGAAAATCTGACTGAGGCTTTGTGTGATTAAGAGCAATTTATCGGTGAGTCATTCTGCAGTTATTATTCAAATACAACCAATCAGGGTTACGGGAAATAAGGGTATAATTCAATGATTATCTGCTATTCTTTGATTTAGGCTGACGGTTTAAATATTTGCATAAATGTTCCAGATTACCTTGGTGTTGACGCTTCTGTGTCTCTCACACAAATTTGCTCAGATTTAATAATGCAGACTAAACATGCTCTCACACTCTTTAACAGTTTCTTTTTTCTCTCCGCTTCTCTCTATTTATCTGCCACATTCACACACCCACACATTCATCACCAGTGAAGGTCCTGCATATCTGGCTGCCTTAAGGAGACTGCTGAATCAAAGGACCTCTTTCTTATTGCATTTCACAGCTACAGCCTGCTAGATTTCGCCTGAGCCAGCCCAGCAAGAGAGAGAGAGAGAGAGAGAGAGAGAGGGGTGCCAGAAGGTTTACATTGGGAGGATGACATGACAAATCCTACACTCACATGAACGGAAGCACCTGCTGCATTCATTTGTCTTGACTGCGCATGGATACTATATAGCAGGCAGGGCTGTCACATCATTCACCATTCATGACTTTATTATGAAGTTCATGACTTTATTACTAATAATGCCCGCGGGAGCATTTCAATTCCTCACTGCCCTAACACAGCATTATATGGGTGTTCGTTTACAAGATGCTGCCTGCCTGGAATAGAAATACTGCAGGGTTGGTGAATGCGGCAGGAAAAAAGTATACAATTTATGTGTTTTGGTGAGTGAGCAATAATGTGTTTTGGCCTTGTGTTTCAACCCCAAACCACATTCACCATCAAATCTAGTTATAATCAATTTATTAACTGCGTTTATTTATTCAGACATCAGTTGCCAGAACGGATCCTTCAGTGTTGTGTTATGTTGTTTAAGAGCTCTGACACAGTTTGTAGCTGTCTAGATTCAGGGGCTTCTGCCACACATTCCTAAAATGATTTTAACTTATCATTCTACTCTTCCCCTTCCCGTTCTCTCACCATCTTTGCTATCGACGGTCCTGACCACCAAATCCGTCTCGAAGGTGTCCTGCATTTGTTGCCCCCGGAAATGGTTCAGGTGCTCGTGCTCGATGAGGTCACTTTCCTCTTCCTCTAACGGGAGCCAGGTACCATCAATAAACCACTGGCCTCTCATGACTGGAATGTGGTCTTGTTCTGTAAAAAAAAAATGTATTACAATGTTTTATGATGAAAGAAATTCGCTCAACTAATTTGTTAACAGCTCAAGGATTCAAATTGTGTTTTGTGAGTAACAATGAATGTAAACATACATTTTAAGTAGGAAATTCTCCGCTGCAACTGACTGCGTCACTTAGCCTTTCAGAATGTGTCTTCTGATTTCCATTTAACTCAGCAAGTCTAGCAAATCCAGGAGGGCCAAGTCTCAGTGGCAAATGGAGCGAGGCCAGTTTTGATTACAGTCTTAAGTGACATTATTAACAGATTCTCTGGTGGTGAATAAGAGTGCAAAGGCAGTTTTGAATGCAGGCAAACTTTGCAAAAGAAAGGGCCTTTCTGTGCAGAGTGAGGCTGCTCATCAGGACAAATATAAAACACATGAGCATACCGTTATTTACAGACAGCGAGGCCCACCATAGCGTTGCGGCTAAGATAGACACACAAGAAAGACACACTCGCAGACAGAAGCTCACAGTAGATAGTATTCACTCAACTGTTAAGGTGGTTCAAGTCTGGTCATTAAAGATAAGTCTATACGCGTCACATAACATGATGTTTCAACTGAGAAGTGACATTTTATGTTACGTGTACGTGTTACAACTTAAAGCTATTACAGATACGTGCAAAAACCTCTTTTTTGTATTTTCGTGAATAGATCACTTCTTGGATTACAGTATGTCAACAGCGCCTCCCCTCCACAGCTCCCATTACATGAACTGGCCTCTCGCTCCCTCACAGATGTGCTTATGATCACATTTAAATAGTATCCTCTCGTATTGGTTTCCATCTCAAATGTGGTGCATCGGGGTCATCAGTGTTAACATTACAGTGTGTTAGCAGTGGGCCAAATACTGCTTCTCTAAATGTCACTTGGTGTTAACCCTCAAAAGAACCAGCTTCCCATGAGCCCTTTCATCGAGGTCAGGTTTTCCGCGGCTCTATAGTGACCGCCTTCATTTGTTCGCTGCCTTTTCCTGGAAACATCCATGAATTAGTTAGCACAGATCAGCGGAGCCCCGTGGACTGACTTCCTGGGATGTTCAGATGTTCCCAAACGACCAGGCTAAGTAATTACCCAGCGAGAAAAAGTGCCAAACAACGTGGACTCGGCAAGTAACTGAAATGGACGAATAATAAGGGACTGGAAGTTGCTTGCAGTGAGTCTCACATGTGAGTGGCCGTCAGTCACACATCTGTATGCTGTGGACCATTATACTGCAGAACATTAAGTATTGGAATGTGCCTATATGGACATGCAGTCAGTGATGCTTCTGGGTGAGACCTGCCACCAAGACCAGCATCATTTAGTGACCGACGCGGGGCACAAATGTGATTCTAAAGACTTTGATCGCGGTGGACTTGTATGATACTCACGCTTCCAGTAAACAGGATTGCACTCCCTCTCTTTAATATCCACCTCATAGAGCCCCCCACGGACACAAACAGGCTCTGCGTTGATGTCAATGCCGTCAGCATCCCTCTCATCCGAGGACACGGTGGATGCGTCCTGGGACCCCCGGCCTCCGTGCACGCTGCTGGTCCTCGTCTCCACGGGCACCGCACCGTTCAGCCCCCTGCTCTCCACGCCGTTATTGCCGCACTCTTCCTCCCCGCCGCTGCCCTGGCAGCTCGCCGCACCAGGGTTCAGCTCACAATATTTCCGGTACATGCGCTCGATTTTGAGCGAGTCGTGTCCGACGAAGGGCTTCCACGTCTTCTTGTCCTCTTTGTAAAACCACCGCACCTCCTCCGGACCCAGCTCCGTGACCACCTCGTTGAAGCGGTGCCTGGAGCTGTTGGACCGCGACCTCTTTCGCCGCTCGAACAACGGGCCCGCGTTGCTGTCGCCGAACTCCAGAGAGCTGCTGTCGAGGTAGGCTGCCGGGGAGCCCAGGTCCAGCAGCAGCCCGTCCTGCGTGCTGTGGTGTCCGGCGTGCAGGAGCGGCAGGTGTCCGTCCAGTCCCGCCTGGACCGAGGACATCCCCGCCTGCATCGTATCGTCCATGGGACTCATCTCGTGGCAGCACGAGAACACATCGCTCCCCAGTTCCCACTCCTTGTTGTTGTTGGCGGCGTCGGCGCTGACCGGTAAGCCTTTGCCGTCGCTGCTCAAAGAAGAGCTCAGCGTGGAGGGTTTGGCTGCGATGTTGAAGCTGCTCATAACTATCCTGAACGACCCAGCCCCGCTACCCCGTCGGCTGTCACCTCACCGCAACAGGCTCACTGCTTCGTAACGGCTATCACGACACGTCATGTTAGTCCGCGCTAAGGAGTTAAAATGTCAACAAAACGAAATATAGCCACGCGAGCTCCCTCCGCATTTCCGCGAGGGCACCGCAGCTACATCAGCTTGCTAGCTTAGCTGCGCCAGTGAAGCCGGTTGGAGAACTCCGAGGCTAGCTTACGTAGCAACCGGAAAGCCCTTTCATCCGTTTTTCTCTTCCTGTAACTCCTATAAACCCGTGTCAAACCACTCTTCGTGTCACCGAGGCGCTTCAGTCCAGCTTCACGGGAGTAACATTGCAGACGCCACACTTTGAGCGTTCCGGTCTCTGTGGAATTTCAGGCTCAATCGTTGTCCAAACAAATCTCGCATGGAGACAGTGCTGTAGTGCGCGTGTGTGTGTACGGGTTGACAGCTGACGCATAGATCACAGGATTCACTCGTGAACGCGCACGTACAAATTGCGCAAACATGACGACAGGCTCGCCCCTCCCCTCAGCCCCTCCGTTCGTGAAATAAATAATAATAATAATAATAATAATAACTTTGTTTGTATAGCACCTTTTAAAAACAAAGTGCTCTGACACTCAAAGCAAAAAACAAGATACACAGAAAACAGAAAACAAATAAAATAAAAAAACCAGGAAAAAAGAGTGATGGAAGTAAAAAGAATTCAAACTCATAAAAGATAATGGTAAAACAAAAACAATATAAGACTGATATACTGACGATATGAGGACGACGTCACATCAAAGCAAGTCGATAAAAATGTGTTTTAAGAAGTGATTTAAAAGAGGTTACTGATCTCATCAGGGAGGTAATTCCAGATACATTCTTCTCATTGTGCACTAGATGGAGACAAACGCCTATTAATGGTTATTGCACTTAATTTGTTTACAACATGCAGTGACCTTTTCTCGCACTAGAAGGCAGCAAAAGTCTACTCATTATAAAGCCAATACCACATCCCTTTGGAGCCTTTGGAGGGATTTGAGTTTAAAATTTACTTTCTAAAAATTAAAAATGACTGCAAAGTTTCCAGTCGGAAAAACAACAGCCACAACATTTAAAACAGAGCAAAACAAACACATTTCTGACAACTAACTTGATATACAGTATGACTAAAAGAACGGTAAAGTGAGATACAATCAAGACAGATGCATCCCATATGGTGAAAATAAAAAATGAAGCAAGTAGCCACAAAGTAATTGCCTCTCAGTATAAGTTCAGCCCACATGTCACTGGTGTCATTGAACTCCAAAATGTATTTGTGATGTTTCTGTCCAAGTACACAACCAATCTGTTTACATCTTTATGTGTGAGTGTATGAGTACAGTGTGGGTTTAGGTTTGTATCTGTGTGCATATGCATGCATGTGCTGGCTTGTTTGTTTATGCAAGTGCATGTGTTTGCATAATGCGTGTTTTGTGTAGCGCCATTTGTGTGTATACTGCTGGTCCAGGTGATCCTGAGGCCGTGGTGTGGTCTGTGGGGAGAGAAGGAGTGGGATAGGAGAGAGGCCCAGGCAGCTGTATTTGGGATAAACAGACATTACCCTGCTGTGTTCTAATTTACTGCAGAGTGGGAATTAAACTTTAAACTTGTCCCTTGTCTGCAGTCCAGTACACCATGCTTCTGGCCATCAACAACTACTTGCACAATGTGAGTTATTAAAGTGTCACTTCACCCAAAATCTGTCTTTTTAGTATCAAATTCACACTCCCTCTATAGGCTTGAAAGGTGGTTGTAAAAAATGTGGTCTTTCACGACAAGACACAGCTTCTGGAGGAGCTTTGGATTTTTTGAGGGCAATAGTACAATGTGGAAGCAACACATGTAGCTCTGTTTTGGCTAAATGATAATCATTTGGAACATACTGGGTTTATGGATGGACCGCTGAGAAGTGGATTATTGTGCATCCCTTGTGTAAGTTGTGATATTTTGTATTTGCCCATCTTAAAATTGGTCAAAACTTGGAACCGATTGTAACTAAATTCAAGCTACGCACAGCTGCTGAATCACTATCAACAAAGACACTTTACGTGTCTTTTTGTTGATAGTGATTCAGTCACTGGGGATGAGTGTTTGATACTCAAAACATAGATTAATAACAGGACAATTTGAGCAACCCCAACAGTTCAATCCATAGTACACATAAGTTTATAATTGCATTTCGTAGTTTGGACAGTCTGAAGCCAAAACCCATCAAATTTCAAGATGTTACAGTTCCATTTTTTTTTATTATTCGTGATTAGTTATAAGTTGCATAAAAAGAATGTCAGCTCAACATGAACATTTTGATATTGGTATTTGCCAGATGACAGTCTTTAACTCTAACATTGCGTAATTACGAGTGGAAGACTAATTCACATTGCAGCAGTTTCTAATCTGAATGACCAGAATAATTACTGCCGTTAAATATGCAATGGGATCTTGCCAAGAGCTTTCTCTCACTGCAGGTTCACACAAGAGGATGACATGTGGCTTTCATATAACAATTAGTCAAATTCCTCTTTTCTGGCAGTCAAACTTAAACAGGTTAGCCTCGCTCTCTCTCTCTCTCTCTGCTCTGATGTTTTGCAACCACCAGGCCCACCACCTGGATGAGTGGATGACAAAGAAACTGCAAATTTTCCTTCCAGTAACTGACCAAATAGATATTTATAACCAGCTGGTCACCTCCCCCACCCACTGCCCCCCCCCCCCTCAGCCACGGCTGCGAGAGCTCCCTTTAAAGACCAGTTGTGTCACTTCTGGCTTTGTTCTTAAACAAAGAGAACTGCCCCTCATCTGCCCGTAATTGGGCCGACTCTTGGAATGTGCTTGATGTCTCCGCACGGGCCATTGCCGCTCCAACAGACAGGCAAGGGTTGCTGGGACATGGGAGATGGAGATGAATGAGTGGAAGTACATCTACGCTTCTCTGTTCTGGTCCTTATTGCTTTCTTTTCCTTTCCTTTGCTTTCCTTTTCTTTTTCTCCAATTCTTTTTACCTCACAGTAAATGGAACAGTCTGCCGATTGACTTCACCCGGGTCTGTTTGGTTTCTCCGAGCTACACCACCTCGCTAAGGCGGAGCGGTGGGACACACTACAAGGCCGATCTGTGGCACATGTCACTTGCAGTTACTGAGGTGATGTTGACCATGGGCAGATGGATGAGAGGGGATTGGAGGGTGTTTACTGCATTGTTACTAAAGGGAAGCAATTTAGAGAGTTCAAATTCCACTTGCAAGGAAGGACAAAATGTTGAAACAGTAGTTGGCAGGCTACCAAAAGCCTGAGCCCCTAATTGTTTTCATTAATAGCAAATAATCTCAAAGTGGTTACTCTGTATTCTGGGAAACATTATGGTGTTATGTTCAAGATGTGTACATCTGGGAAGCCTCTCAGGATTAGTTTAGAAATTTGTCTAGAGCAATCACGTACCCCAGGTGAACAACCTTCGGACTTTTAGGCTCTAACTACAGAACAGATGTTAGCGTCTTTGAGGAGGTGTTGTGTACCTTTTGGTGTTTAAGCAACCTTGTCCCCAGGATCCAACCCTTTGGTTTTGGTCATGAGTCCTTTGCTCCTGAATCCTTCACCTTTCACCCCCAGCTCCATGATGTAATGTGTGGTTTTCGCTTCTACCCCCAAAAGCCCCCACCCGCGGCCTCCACCCCCATCCAGAGGTGATTAAACTGGAGCACAGTAGTTTTAGGTGGGGATAGCCATGTGTAGTCAAATGGGGTCCCAAAGAGGAGCGGTTAGTAGTAGATGAGAGAAAATGGAGGGAAATTCAACAAGGCTGGTTTTGGGCAAATATAATAGAAGTGAGGGCTACATCAACTCCAACAGGGTGGGACTTAAAGCAGAGAGACATCACAGCCCTGGTTGATCTGTCTGGACTGGGGCTATTCCATCCCTGCAGCCGAGGCCAGCGGCTCCACCTCCCCCCCGGCTGTCTGGGCTCCAGGTTCCAGGTGGGTGATTGGGGCTGTTGACTCCAGCACATAGCAGCCGCTGCCTGGTCCTGCTGCCCATAACGATCTCCTCCAGGGCTACCAGACCCATTGTAATTCAGACTCCCCGCTACAATTCACAAGTCTGATATCCCTCCGCACTGGAGCCTGACCTGGGATGGGCTGCCTGACTGCTGTCCCCATGTTTGTTTGTGTGAGAGAATGTGAGCTTGTCAAGAATAATAAGCCTTTATATGTGGTGGTATTTTAATTACAATGTGTTCTCACGGGAGCAACATCTTAATAATCAAGCCTATTGTTTGTTCTTGTGTCTATGTTGGTGTCTCTTTTGTTATTGACTAGAAAAGCAAACAAAAAAAAGACTCAGTTCAAAACTTAAGTGGGTAAGAGTTGCATACAAGTAAGGTTAAAGGAACAGTGCGGCGTTTTAGGAAACACATTATTTGCTTTCTTGCTGAAATTTAGATGGGAATATCCATGCCACTCTCTTTGAATATGAAGTTGGGACAACGAGATGGTTAGCTTAGCTTAGCATAAAGATGGGCAACTGGGGGAAAACAGCTAGCCAGGCTTTACCCAAAGGTTAAAAACGCCACCTGCCAGCAACTATAAAGCTCACTATTTAACATGCTGTATATTGTTTGTTTAATCCGCTGAGGGGAACAAGTGTTAAAATGACTAGTTGTGGTTTTAAGGGGAGGTATGTGCCAGACTATTTCAGGAGCAGTAACTTCCTGAAGTTTTCGCTGGTTGCCTGGAAACATCACAGCGAGGAGAGACTCAAGGGAGTCACTGTGATCTTCTCATCTAACTCTCTGCAAAAAAGCGAGTGAGCGTATTTCCGAATATGTCGAAAACGTCTTTTAACACACCACCAGACCACTGCTTGCATGGAAGATTTGTTTTTGCCTGCTCCAATAAAAGGACATACCACACCTTTTTATAAGGTGGACAGGTCTGCCTGCCTGGTTTGTGTCTTTCACAAAGTCTTTCACTTGAGTACAATAACTTGGTGTGAGTGAGTCAGAGCCCTTCATGACAACCATCTTTAGACAACAAATCTAACATGTACGTTTTGCTGTGCTCTCTTCCGCACATCATAATAGACTAGCCTCACTCCTTAACATGCCATCCAGGAGAAAAAAGTATTTGTCCAAACATATTGGGAATTCCATTTCAAGAAGCAAGAGCAATGCAGAGGTCATGAAAGAGTTCAGAAAATCAGGTGGTGTGTAAATTATTACTTGTGGGTGACGTTGAACATTTTGCATTTTAAGGTGCCATTTGGGCATCAGTCACTTTCACCTCCACATAAAAGTAAACTTGCTGGTGAAACAGACAGCCGTGGAGTGGAAAGTGCCAGGAAGATTAATGAGGTGTGTCTTTCCTCTCATTCACACTATCCTTCTCTTTATCCCTCTGTTTGTCTGTGCGGGCTGTGGGTCGATGTGTGTGGGGGTCCATGGGGGGTGGCCCGATGGGGTAACATGCTGAAGTAAACAAGTAGAGCAGACAGCAGGGTGATGTTCCTCTCACTCAGCTTTATACACATCAAACAGGGAGCTAGTGTTACCCTGTTTCGACAAACACCTCCAGCTCATTTTCTCCCAATGCCGGCCTTGTCAATCTACACAGTTATATATATCTATACAGTCATCTCCTTTTTCCTCAGCTAACCTTGTTCTCTTGCAAAAAGTGAGACATTAAAGGAATAGTTTGACATTTTCACGAGAATTAGTTGAGAAGATCGATATCACTCTCATGTATCACCACAATGGACATCACAGTATGTCCATTAATGATAAGGCTACATCCAGCAACCCGTTAGCTTAGCTTAGCATAAAGACTGGAAACGGGGGTGGGCACAGTAACGTCCTAGAGTTCCTTTGTCTTGTCTTGTCTTGTCTTGTCTTGTCTTGTCTTGTTGTAAGTTTGTCAGTCAGGCAATCAGCGCCCGGCCAAGATATGGTTCCACCCCAACAACCCCCCCGTAAAACCAGAACTTGCTGGTTTTACACTTCGGTTTTTGTACGGATAAAGCAAATTGACATCTAACATGTTAATTAGTGAGCTTTAGAGTTGCTGGTATGTGGATTTGGTTACTGTATCGACAGAGCCAGAGCTAGCTGTTTCACTCTGTTTCCAGGTTTAAGATAATGTGGTATTGATCTTCTCATCTAACTCTCAGCACCACAATGCAACTTCAATGCAAGTATGGCTGCACTGCTTTAAGACCAACTCTCCTCCAGGAAGGATGATAATCCCGACTGTAGATAAGCACAAAGGCGATGTCTAATAATTGTCCTCTGGGAAATGTTCTCTTTCAGATCTGCCTGTCATTTACAAGGTGAGTGTTCTGCCCTTAGGACCTCTGTGGCCCTGCATGGAGACCTACATGTGTTCGACCGATCCTCAGTGTTTTCAGATGATGTTTCACACTGTCATGGTTGACTTATCTGAGTGGGAAAAAGTTCCCAGGGAATAGACATATCCCACAGACATCTTTGGAATGTTTTTACAGAATGGCCCGGGGACCCTCAAAGACAGGTTTGCTCCACATTCTGCAAGACGGCCGCTGTGGTATCCACGGCAATATATATATATTTGTTATGAGTGATCCTATAATCTATTCTGTTTATTGTCTATTTAAGTCTTTAATTGTATTCTCAAGTATAACAGGGCCAGATGATGTTTGGTTGCATGATGGCTGGTAAAGTATAAAGACATACCACAAAGCCCTGTGGTACATTAAATGTATTACTGTTCTAGTGTCCCATCTGTTCAGATTTAATTTTCACTAACTTTCCTGTTATTGCTTTGTCCTGTGTCCTGAAAATGTAGTTATATGTTGCTGAATTGATTTGAGCTTGGGATATTATTACATTAAGTAGTAGGAGAACTCTCATTGGGAGTCAAACATGCTAAAAATGTGTGTACTCATACTAAAATAAGGTGCATTGCAAGCTGTACATGTTTTGCTATATGAGCTTTGTTAAAAAATATATGCACATGTTGAAGATGTTGGTTGTCCATCTATAGGAGAAAAATCATGCATTGCACCAATTTCTAGCTGTCAGAAATATCCCCTTTTTTCAGTCTCCTTCGTCCTCCCCCTTCCCTTCCTTTCTTTTCTAGGAGAGGAGATGGGACCGCAAGTCCCCTCAGAGGCTTGGTCCTCCATCAGTATCCTTAATGGATGTCAGATGTGTGTGTGAGGAGGCCTTAGCGTGAGTGTGTTTCATGTTAGTTCTCAGCGTGATGAGCAGGGAAGCAGCTGGAGATGAACAGAAACCGCCCCGGCCTCCCTTACAATACCTCCATTTTTTATTCTGTCCTTCCAAGTAATGCTCTCCTGCTTTTCCCAGTGTAATATATTGGTATTAATAAAGGCAAACAAAGGCAAACATTCTGCAATGGGAGAGGAGAGGAAGGTATTTTGGTTTCCTGGAGAACCAGACAGCAGCCTCTTTACTTCTTCTCACTATAAATCTCGTGGCAGCTTCAGTGGTTGGCTGGTCGTGCCCTGTGTTAACATTTCCCTGAGTTGATTACAAAGGAGCTCAAGGCGAACAGCTCTGTTATTGCTTACAGCCATGGTACCTAATAGTATGCTACAGTGGAGCACTTCAATCGCATGCACTGTCATACAATATCAATTTGGACTTCTAAAGGAATTTGTTATTCACCAAAGAGATTGCTGCATAGAGATGGCTCTTTACTGTAAGTGGCATCTGAGTGAACACAACTGAAGGCCTATCCCCCTCTGGCAATGGAACTCACATCCCAATTGCTTAATAGGAATTCAAGTTTCCCACAAACGTCTTTGTTGGAACAGCATCATTGTACCACAAGTATTACAGACTGCAGCTCACATTTCTTCTGCTGCTCAGAAACATTTTATTTGCATCACTTGAGGGTTGTTCTTTGCACTATTGCTCCTTGGTGTAAGCCTAATGAGTGAATAATGCAGCATGATGGTGTATAGTATGATGCTGACTGCTTTTTATAAGGTGATGGAAAATAAAGAATTCCAGGTGTTTTGTGATGGAGAACCAATCTAATGCATGAGTCAAAATGAGTAGTTCCCACACGTCAACAAACAGAACTGCTTACTATGAGTAAGACGTGGGGGGGCTAGGCCACTAAGTGGAGCATGTGGAGTTGAAAAGTGTCTGTATTTGTGTGTGTTAGAGATTATGACCATGTCCGCACTAAGCAGGCTATATCCAAAAGCAGCATTTGCGTGTCAAAACGATATGCATTCACACTAGTGTTTCCAGGTTTTTGAAAAGAAATCTGTCTGCACTAAGATTCCCAAACAATAGGAAAACCGTAAAAGCTCTTCTTCTTTGCCATCGTTCTTTTGGCAAACAGCAAAATTGAGCATCCCAGCCAACATCTGATACGGAGTGGGACAGACAGCGTCAGCAGATGAGAGACCAGATGAGACAGGATGAGTCTCATGCTATGTTAAACTGCTGTTTTGTACCCCACTGTCGTCTGTGATCCTCTGTGTTTCAATACAGCCAAAGTAACAATTTAGTTGTTCCCACTGATACATATTTTTCCTCTTTCTGTTGTCAGACAAGTATTCAACGCCTCAACAAAAGAAACAAAATCTCAACGCCTGTTAATCAGGTCAACAGTATTTCCTGTGCTGCAACATGTGGTAAGATGTGTCATCAAATCACTACTTTGTGATTGTGACGCCATCTGACAAAATGCCCGTGAATGCAAATTAAATAAATAATGACATCAATAACTCAGGTATATATTTACATTTGGAAAAAGGCCCTGGCAGTGACCTCCTTTATGCACAATCAAGCCCAAGAGTAGTGTTGTGCCAACGTCTGTCTTCTCCATCGATTTCTCTTTGCCTCTATCTTAAACTGAGCCAAAATTGATCCCTAACGCAACCAGTCATTTTCTGTGATGTTCACCAACCCAACCCAACCCTAACTCCAACCATCATCATATCTGCAACGCCTGACCATAACAAAAGACCTAATCCCAACCACGAAGAGCAAGAGCCAGCGGACCAAAGCTGAAAGGAAAAGATCCGTTTCCAAATGTATGCATATTTTGAAAACGCATCTTTCAACATGCCCAAAGATACAGAAATGAATAAAAAGAAAACAGTAAAAATATAGGAATCTCATTTGTGAGGGAGCTGAGGACAAGTGGGGTCGAAGCAGGTCGGCTGATCTTTTGAGCAGGCAGCCAGTTGGTAGGCTTCCCTTCGCTCTGCAGGACACGGGCGGCAGATCTCATTATATCTCTTTCCATGTCGGGCCCTTAAGTCCATCTCCTCAGCACCCGTTCTGTTTGTTTAGAGAGCCACAGCCCTTTAAAGCTACCTTTGGACTAATGAGCCCATTATCTGTCAATGATCCACAAAGAGGCCCTCCTCCCTTTCTCCCTCCCTCCCTGTGTAGTAGCATACGCTCGCTTCTCTCTTGCTCTTCCCTTTCTCTCCTCTCCCCCTATTTTCCTGCCACCTGGGAAAGGTGGCAGGAAAATCTTTCCCCAAACCTGTCACACCCGTTGTGCTCATTTCTCCCCCTCAGGACAACAGCGTAACCTCCCCTTTCAAAAAGAAAATTAAACACCCACCTCATCTCCTTTGAGGCTGTGCATTTTATGTCATTGCTGGGGAGAAAAGGGGGGAACTACTTTGGTCTGGTTTTAACAGCCTCGCACCTGCAGACACTGTTGCCTCTCTTCATCATGGCTGACAGTACGAGCCGACGGTGGCAACAGAGGATGGTTGTCTTCAGGAGAATGCTGAGGAAGATTTGTGAGGACCCTATTCAGAGTTTGAGATCTACAGGATGCTGACCTTCACTTTGGGAATAAAAACTATACATCTGGCTGTGTTTTCATGTGGCCTAGCATGCGTTCATCCATGTAGGCTCGTATGTCCGTGAGTCTTATTGCAGGTGTGCATTTGAGAGTGAGAGATTCTCAGGCACCCCCTTCTTCGTATACTGGGTATGTGGGGCCCCCCTCTCCATTTCTTGCAGTAGCCAGAGGAAGCTGGTGCGGATCGGCTCTCTGCTTGGGCCTGGTCGCGCTGTTAACGCTGAAGACTTAATTATGGTGATCTGGTAATAGCGGAGAAAAGGGAAAGAATGCTGTCCTCATGGCCGTACTCACAGCAGGAATAACTGCATGAGCTGCACTCTCCAACCTCCACATGCTCGACAGCCCCTCTCACAGCTGCTATTTTGTCTTGCCCTCCAAAGAAGGAGGGTATGAGGAGGTGGGAGGAGAGGAAGAAAAGGGAAGAAAAAGACAAAGAAAATTAATCTGCTGGGTGCAGGATCTTAATTCGATTTAATGAAGGGAGCTTTAAGTCTGAGAGGCTTTGCGCTCGCAGACCTCCACAGGCAACGCACACATGCACACACACTCAGCGAGCACTCATGTAGGTCCTATTGATCTGTTGGAACAAACCCTATTATGGGCAATTATGTTTTTCACCAGCCATGGCAAATCCATTTCTTTGCTTTCATTACTTGCTAATACATGGAAAGGAAATCTTGAACGTGATGCTTCCTGAGGTCGGAAATCTTTGTTTCCGTCTCGCTGTAACGCTTTTGTCCCACATCACTTTGAACCTGATTCTTGAGGGGAAAAAGACTTCAAAGGAATAAAGGCTCAACTCTCGTTCTTGTTTTTCTCACCCATAAGTGACCCAAGGAGGAATTGATGATAAATATGAATTTGTACACTTCCGCAACCAAAGCGCGATTTAGATATGCTAACTTCTATCTGACTTTTGTGGATGTATTGGTAGTAGCTTGGGTTAAACGGGCAGAGCTGAGAATCACGGAGTGCACCAGACCTTGCCATAAAGCAAAACAATCACAAGAGAAGGGCTCTCTCTGCACGCCCTTATTGCCCCTTTTCCCCTCCCTTAAAAAAGAACAAGAAAAACCAGTCTCTCCATCTCTCCACCAATGCCGGAGAAGCCCATTACTATGTTCATCTTCTCAACGTTTGACAGGTGGAAGTAGAACTTTGGGGTTTATGTTTTAATTATAAAGAATTCCAGATGTGGAGGAGGGCTCATAAATTAGAAGCAGAGCTACTCAAATGTCTTTTTTCAAAGGGACCAAGCGGGTCAGCATCTGCTTCTCATTGTAGCCAATGTTATTAAGGGCCCTGACTACAGAACAGCCCAAGTCCCCCGTCTGGCCCCACAATAATTGACACTATTAAATGTGCCTAAACAGATTTAGAGCGTCCAGAAAAGTTACATTTGTCTTGCAGAATGACTCTAATCATCTATTTTACATTGAAGGGACCTAAAGAGGAGGGACCAAGCACCTAATCTGGTACATGATAGAGAGGGAGCGAGAAAAGAAAGAAGGCAAAGCAGAAAGTGGGGAAAGCTGGAAAAAAATAAGCACAAATACAAACAAATTAGGCCAGAATGGCTCTGTGTAGGAATGTCAGGGAGGGCGGGAGAGAACGACAGAGAGGAGGAGAGAGGTCTGAATTGTATTACCACACTCCAGACCATGCTGCTCAGGCTGGAGCGGGTTGAGCTGAATGCACATGGATGGCTTTACAAAAGCACCAGTCATGAAAGACCATCTGCTCCACTCCTCTGGTGATCTTTTAAACCCACATTAATGCAGTTTTTTCTCTTCCAGGAATGATACAATACAATAAGTGATTTTCTCTTCTCTCTGGGGCTCGATTCATTTTGTTGGCCAGTGTTTGAGAGGGGATGTATTTAACAAGGTATGAGTATGATTTCTGATACATTACTGTTATTTTGTTCAGGCACGTTCGAAGCCCTTCTGCTGCTGCAGAAACGGGAGTAAAGGCAGAGGGAGGTCCCGCAAGCTGATTGGCCGTGGAACTAGTGTTTGTAGTTGGTTTTGGCCAGTGGGTGAAACCGGGGGTGCGAGGGGGGCGTGGGGGAGAAGCATGGGGAAGGGTGTAGAGGGTCATAAGGTTGCGCTTAGGTTGGTGTGAGGGTGCAATGTTTCTCTACAGTGCAGGGCCAAAAAAAAGAAAAGGAAGCGGATAAAAAAAAAACCCAACTCCTTCATCCAAAAAGTGGAGCCAGATCGACAGAAGTAAAGTGGGGCAGGAACTCTCTGGGGTGTGATTGAAAGGGTGAGAAGTTAATTTGGCAGCTTTTCCTCCTCGCTCTGCTAATGTTTCCTCTCAGGACTAAACACCCTTAGCACCCCCCTCAGCCACCTCACCTCTCCAAACTCTCTAACCCCCAGACACCCCGCCACCCCACCGCCTACTCACCTAACTTCCACCCCCAGCCCCCTTCCAAACACACACACTCCTGCCATCCTACCTATGCCAGGGACTCGCTTCTTCAGACATGCCTTGTTTCCATTTCTCACTACCCCTCCTCTCAGGTTTTTCCTCCATCTTCTCACCATAAGCTTAACGCCCCCTCCCACACCCTTGAGAAAAAGCACCCTCCATCACAGCAGTGCACACTGACCCGAGACGAAACCTTTTCTCCCCAGGAAACATCCTGCTCTGAAACACTTTGGCTCAA
Organism: Gadopsis marmoratus; assembly: GCA_036023855.1. Taxonomy (NCBI): domain Eukaryota; kingdom Metazoa; phylum Chordata; class Actinopteri; order Centrarchiformes; family Percichthyidae; genus Gadopsis; species Gadopsis marmoratus. The sequence continues at coordinate 76,802 of JAVQJF010048232.1, forward strand.
GTGTGTTTTCTCCTGGGACGCGGAGAGGAGGGCGGGTGGGTGTTTCTGAGGTGATGGTGGTGTGGTACTTGAGCTAAATGGAGACCATGTTGTTGTATCTTCACGGCCTGTCAATCAGAAGCCTGCTGATGTGTAGGGCGCTCTGCTACAGCTCAGGAGAGGATGAAGGGTCATGTGGGGCAGCTGCGGAGGTGGTGGTGGTGGGTAATGGGGTCGGTGTGTACATAAATGTGTGTATGCGCATGTGGTGTGAGTGTTACACAGGAGAGAACCACATGGTGTCCTTGCTCTCCTCACTCACCACATGCAGGATCACTCCCATCAACGGGAGAGTGTTGTAGGGGAGGGGAGTGTTGCTGCTTACACAGAGCAAGAGGGAGAGGGTGAGGGAGTTAGGCCGTGTTATTAAAAATCTAGTTTGGCTTTCAAAACTAAGATTTTTGAAAATGAATCTTCACTGACCGACTGGCTGGCTGAATTCTTCATTGAATCAGCAATGACACCCACCTTCTGTTGCCTCTCTGATACTCATAAGGTACGATTTCAGCCACCTGTTTTTTTCCCACTTGCACATAAAAACGCGTGAAAATGCCCAAAACAAAGAAAGTAAATTTGCAAAAAAAGTTGTCAGATCGCAAAAGAGAAGATACAGTAATGGCTGAGGGAACCAGATATGCCAAATACACCTTGATGTTATTTTTGCTTCACCTGTAGAAAAAGCATTTATGTCGTGCTACATGCCTTTACAAAAACCAAGCAGGGTGTTGGGGGTGCATGTAACTGTGGTGTCTCCAGTTCAAGTCCAGACAGTGATAATTGTTTCATATGCTCCTCCCCCTAAATTGCCATAGTGGTTTATAAAGACGCCACAAAGTACTCATGGACCAGAAGAGACAAATTCCTTCATTATAAAAACAATCAAATGGCATTTTAGGTGGAAAATGTGACAGAATGCAACAATACATCTGTGACGTGCTAATGATGTATTAATGATGCTTTAATATTTATGCAGTCTTGGCACATTTAATAGATTTGCATAAAGGTACTTTATTGATGGATTCACATTTTATTATTGCAGAAGGTTTTAGAAATTTGCATCGTATGTGTAAACATGACCACTGACATACAGTATCCTTTCTGTTAAGTATAAAGTTGTGATTATGTTGAGGGTCTTGATACACCAGTCCACGAATAATTGGTAACCTTGGTACAGTAATAGGAAGAGTTTATGACCTGCAATCAGAAAGAGAAAGATAAGTCAGTAATAACTAATAATAATTTGCACTGTGAGTTTGGCTATATTGAAAAAGAGGGAGTTTGTCTACCCAAAAAAGGGGAGGAAGAAAAGATTCAATGTGCATCAATTTTAGAAAAATGATTTCCATGTGGTGGTTTTAATAAGGACACGGGCTGAGAAAATAAGATCAAGTGAAGGGTAACAAGAAAGGGTAAGAAACAGAAGAGAACAGACAGTCCTACACAGACAGGTACATCCTCTCTTGGTTCGGGCCACACACAGCTCCGAACATGGAGCAGATTACCTTATACCAAACATCTTCCGTCATTAGACTGAGGGAAAGAGGAGGGCTATTGAGTGGGAAGGTAAACGATAGTATATTAAAGTAATAAATGTTCCATGTTATGAACATCCTCATGGCCTCCATGATTCATACACAACATAAAACCTTACACTTGGGAATTTGGCAGCGCACCCTAAGGTTCCCAAAACATCTCTCTAACAACTTGATAAAGCCTGAGAAAGATATGGGTCAGCGGCATGTATGTCATTACTTGGAAACAGTTATTGAAATTTGACTGAAATATTTGATGTTTATATGTGAAATACTTAAACATCTGAGAGCATGACTTTAGTTTTTAACATTGGGACATAGCGGGCCCCTACTATAAGGGCTCAAGCCTATATAGCATGGAGGGTGTGGTTGTACTATTGGGTTCCAGTAGGACTGACATCACCTTGTAGCTGTAACTCATTTTGCTACAGCAGACCCTGTTGCATGTAGTGCAACACTAATCAAACATACTTGTTAGCTGAGGTTAGTCGCATGCACATACGCCCATGATCTCAGACATGTACCACACATATAGCCACACATGTGCACACTTACACACAATCCCAAACACCATAAAGCATGATCTCACACATGCACAACACACACATGCTCATAGGCAACGTCCCGTAAAGTTCTAGTCGCCTCCTTGCCCGTGAGTACAACCGGGGTCCCCATTGCGTGAGCAGTCCTTTTTAGCTGTATTATTTCTAGACATTCCCAGACAATGTCTACGAAGGGATCGCTGGAATCTCACCATGGTGTAATCGGATGTGACACGCTAGCTGCAAGCGTGAAAAGTGTTGTTATCCTTGTCTGAACAGCTAATATCAGAGAAATAAAGTGAGGATGTACAGTGTGTTTGCACTGCTATTGGGAGTTTGTACTACATACATGTACTTTCTCTGTATTTCTCTGTATGTGTATTCTGTATTATCTGTATTTCTCTCCGTTTGTGTTGACCTTGCAGAATACTCCTTGTAAACATCTACACTTCTATGCTACCAACATGCTTGTCTACAGTACTGTGTATGTGTGTATGTGTGTGTTTACGTGTATGCGCACACGTGGCTAACGCACTGCAGGTTGCAGTGTGAGACAGGCCAGGTCGGCTGGTGACAGTGTGCAGCCCCTCTCCTGCCTCATTTATCTACTATGGCAGTGAACAGAATGCAATTTCCTGCAAGGGGGGAGGCCGGGGGGATGGAGCAGTGAGGGGGCTGGGGGATGCAAAGAACATCAAAGGCCCCTGAAAGCTATCAGGAACTTGAGTACTGCCAGCGCTGCGTGCCATCTCGCCAGCCCTAGCTCACCCTGTGGTGCACCCGGGCGTCAGCTATGGCTATGCACACAATTTCCAATGTTTGTTAATATGTGAGTGTGCGTGTGTGAGTGAGTAGGATAAAAATACCCCTCCATTTAGAGGCTCAGACACCTTGAGCGGGAGCACTCAGAGCAGCCATTAGGCATGTTAGTAGTATGAGGAGAAGGTCACAGTTTATCACCCCTGCCACCCTACCTCTCCAACACAAACACCCGCTTGCTCTCCTCTTCTCTCCGTCCCTCCCACCACCGCGTCTTCCAGCTGCTATCAGTGAGGTGAGTGCGCAGGGCAGCAGGGAGGTTTGATTAGGACCATTTGGTGTTGTGCATGCTCTGTAGTAGGAACCTCTAAATGAGAAGCAGCTTGGCTCAGTATGCTGTGGCTGTGTGTTTGTGTGTATTAGCTGTACATGTGTTCAGCTTCTGTGCCCATGCTGCCTCTCATCTCACTGTGACTTTTAATCCCTTCCTGTGTGCTCAGTGCTGACAAGAAAGCATCATAAATTCTTGCTTTTAGCCCGTTACATTTGCTATTTGTATATGACTTCTGACTGTGAGTGAGCGTGTGTGCGTTTAAGATGAATGTGAGTGCATTGCATTCATCTTAAATTTGTGTGTATATTCAAATGTGTTCCTGTCATATCATAAGTGAGAGAGGACAGATGATGGGGTACATGGGAAGTAATCACAGGAAGTAATAAGGCTGCCCCCGCTGGATTTCATCTGCAGCGTCCCTACTTGGCCTCCTCCTAAGTTTTATGTCACGTTAAACAGGCCTAATCTACAGAGCGGAGGAAACAGTCGATCCATATTGTCACAGAAACTGGGCTCACATGATGGCATGAATGACTCTTAATACTCGTAGTGTTTTCGTTCCTGCTGTATATACAGAATACATGTTGATCATGCAGTATGATAGCAGCTGGCAGCTGGTTAAACAGTCAGCAGCACTTACCTCTGTACATCCAAAACGGGCCTCAGACAAACGCAACATGCTCTGCATACACCAGCCAGCTGGATGGAGTAGAGTCCTTAATAGACCCTATCTGGAGCCTATCACTAACAGGATGGCTGGCATTGCCTATGGAATGCTTTTGTCTTGGTCTGTGCATTATTGTGTGTGGGAGGTCATATAAGTGACCTCCACTCGCTGCCTTCCGCTTTCACTCAGCCTGCTACATTTGTGCATTTCAACACAAGACCACCTTACTTTGTCTTTCAGTACCAGCTCTTGGAAGGATGGTTAACCTGGTCACTTGAAAGGCTGGAGCTGGAGGGGTTGGACACCGGGGGTGGGATATCTTATCACAGCCATCAGAAATGTCTTGTCGGCAGCCATTCATTGGGCTTGGGGAAAACAAACCAAACTGGCCCCCCCCTCCGTCCAAATGGCTGAGTTAGACAGATAACTGCAGACCAAGGGGGTCCCCTCTCCCCTTTCCCAACCCGTCTATCACTCTTGCTCCCCTGTCTCTCTCTCTCTCTCTCTTGCTCTCTGGCTGGTTTTATTGGAGAGGAAACAGAAAACAGAAAGCCTCAGTGTGGGAAGCCACTTGTTATCTGAGAATCTTGGGAATCGAGGCCTCGGCAGAGGCTTCACTCAGCACACTAATGAAAGCAGGACGATTTGGCCGCTTTCGTTCCCAACATAGTTAGACCCCCCATCCCCATCTCAGCGCAGGTACTCCTTCAGCTTCTATTTGCCTCCTATTCCCAGCTTCCACCTTCCTCTTCAACTGCTCCATATCTTGACCTCTGGTTCCCTTTTGAAGCAGAGTGACACAGTAATCCTGCACATTGCTTTTATTTGGCAATTTCTTTTGGAAATGCTCACCTGTTGCTCTAATGCCACTACAACTTGTCTATAAGGCACTTTCTTGTAGAGTCTAATAATCTGAATTTCATGATAAGCGATATGAGCAGGGCCTTCACATAAAACCAGCAGTTTACATATTCAGTATTTTTATGTGTGAATGACTCGCTCAATATCAATTCATGTGATAACAGGCCTAACAGCATAACAACAGTGCACTTTTAGTGCAGTTGCTGAAAATGTAATTTGACGTTCTCAGAAGAGATCCTAGGATGTATTGTGCACGGCCTGTGTGTTAGGCCTGCCCCTATAGAAAGCATGATGGACAGGTTTTTAAAAGTCACACATGGCCCCTTGAACCATAGAAAATCCTCTCTATTCAACTGTTGATTAAGGCTAGACGATTTAAGTTTCCCCAACTAAACAATGCAGCAGAGATCCACTAAGTTCACCTTTGTTTGCCACATAGCTGAGGTTTACCATCCCCAGGTGAGCGACTGAGAGCTCCTCTCTGTTCTGATTCCCTCCACGCTCTGTCTGTCCCAGTGGAGCCGGGGCAGGGAGGCAGCAAGGCCATGTGAATCCTGTGTAGTAAGGTAAGACTTGGCCGGCGGGCATCCGGAGAGAGAGCTCAGCTCCCTTTTGTGGTGGATCCCTGACAGGTTGGGGCGAAGCACAGACCAATCCCTCCCATCCACTTTCACCTGTGATATTGTCCCAGGTGGAGGGGTGGAGAAGGAGACAGAGGGATAGGTGGAAGGGTTGCAGAGGAGGCACTGAGATGTCCCCATAGGGCATGGCTTCTGTGTAGCACGATATCCCAGTGGGCTTTGCTGGCCTCCAGAGAGAGGTTAAATGAAGCCAGGGCTGTCTGACGGACAAAGGCCGCAGGTCAGCACCCAGCCCTTTGATCCATTCCTGCCCTCTTCAGACCACAGAGCCAGACCTTTTTGTTTCACCTTGCTTTTCTATCCCTAGGGCTAGCCCCCTTTTTTCCTCTCAGTCTGCCCCCGACAATAGAGTCACTTACAAAGCTCCGAGCGTTGTATGGGCTGCCAGTCACCAGAGGGGAGAGGTTTCAAAGGGAAGGTAGTGGGGCTCAGTGTCTCTCCGGTCCCCAGTGAGGAGATAGATACTGATTCTTTCAGTCTCCAGCACTGGGCCACAACCCCACAGCTGCACCCAGCACTTTAGAGGCCTTATCCAACAAAGGCATAGAGAGGGAAGTTCATTTATGGGGAAATTCATTGACACATGCTCGACTCCACCTCAGCACCTTACTGTGAGAGGATCTGTAATTTTTCCCTTTTTTTATGTAGTTGGAAGTGTACAATAATGACAAGCAGACCTAGGGCAAATACACAAAAGTATTTAGAGGGTTGTAACTTTGCAGATTCAGTGCCAAAAAACAGCTTGCTGAAATATGACTTTCAGTTTTGTGGGTGTTTTTTCCTTTCTCTCTAATGGTCAAAAGGGGGAGGAAAGGATTTATCTTGGAGCTGCACATGCTCTTCAGCAGATGTAGAAAGACAGAGTTAGGCTAATATGTTTTGAGTTTGTCGCCAGCCTGTTCTTTGGCCAAAACACTCAGCCCTACTCAGAGGCCACAGTCATATAAAAGCCCAGAAGTAGCTGACACTCCCCCCCCTCCTCTGCCTGTCCCACTGTGCCTACAGACCTTGAAGTGTCAGGACATCCCTGCCCCATCGAAATGGCTAACTTTCATTTTGGGCAGGTCCCACCAAAAACAAAATGTGACTTATTTCTGAATAGTAGCTTTCATAGGACCAATACTACTTGAGGAAATTAAAGTTACTGCACAATGTATTTTGATTTTCTCAACATTATTTGACTATATCCCAGTAGTAGCAGGTGATCTTTGTCATTAAACAATGATACGCTCTGATAAAAGAGACAACAGATAGTTGACCTCAGCATCTACTGGACTGTAAACCAAGACGTTTGATCAAATCCTCAGAAGGTACGTGACCTGGAATCAAAACTATTTTGACACAATGACCGTTTGCCCCTTTATTGAGATTAACGGTATTAAAACAATAACTGAAGTTTGACACTGTTCGTTCACCATGAAGCATAGTGGCAACCAATATAACAGGATATTCCTTTAAAGATAAATACTTAGCATTAACTTAATTAGCTTAACATTCATGTTATTGTTCATGTTTGTGGTAGAACATTTACATTACTTTGGTGTCTCCCATCAAAAAAAAGGTATAAGTGTGTGTGACTGTGTTGGTGTGTGGCGGGGGCCCTGAGTCAGGGCCACAGGGGCAGGAATGTAAAGGCTGCCCTGGGGGCCTCTGTGGTGCTAATGGATTAACAGGCCAGCTTGGCATGCTAATGGAGATTGTCTGTGATGTAATGAGCTTCTAATTAGGTCACCTCTGAGCTTGACCCTCTTGTAATGAGGAGGGCAGAAGGGAGAGGAGGGGCCGGGGCTGGTGATAGCACCCTGACCTGCAGGTGTGAACCGGCCTGGGCTGTAAACAGGGCTGGACATTCCTGGCATTCTCAGCTCAGCATCCCCTCCCGAAACTCCCCTCCTCCTGCCTGCCAATAACCCTTCTGTAGCGCTATGGGTGGATTCACACACAGAGAAACAATTGGAGCCACATTTCATGCTCCAAGGTGCTTCCCGGTTTGGTTGAAAGGGAAAAAAGTTCCCTTGAGTTCAGCTATTCTTTCATTGTCGGACACTATTTTTCTTTATGATATCCCTTTCACAGCGGTGTCGCAGCATTATCCTGTGGCCTGGATTCAAATGCCAAAGGGATCTGCAGGAGGGGAACTATCTAATTAAATGTGCAAGATTCTAATCATCCTCTCTTATTGTGGCATCTCATCCTTTCCCGGCTGCCCTCTGCTCATTAATCATTCACTCTTCTATACCTCTTCTCCCTCAAACTGTCTCACTTGGTCTCGCTTTCTTTTTCTCTGCCTAAGCACAAAGTGGCGCACTGATACCAGCCCAAAGCTCTTTTCTGACAGAATAAAACACCTCTTTATTTCTGCGGGGGGGAGAATAACACCCACTGTGCCACTGAGCAAGTGAAGAGGTAGAGAGACCAATCCATCAGCAGTTATTAGAAGTGCCCTGTGAAAGGATTCCAGAACTATAGCCAGCAATTTTATTGTACTATTTATTGGCATTGCATTATTTTAAGTATTGCATGATTAGTCTAACACGGATTTTACAATGTGCTCTCGAGCATGGTGCGTAAAGTGTAAATGAGGAAGGTTTTATGTTATTTTTCTCTCCTTTTCTACTTCTTGAATGAAGTTGAATTAGTCTCAAAACATCGCACAAAGGAGCATTTGGTTCTAATTAAGATTATGGCAGTGTTTGGTTTGTGATTTTACGTGTTCGTGCATCTAAATACTTGAGCACACTTGCCACAGGTGGGTACGCATCCACGTGCGCATGCACGTGTGTGTTTAGGGTGACTTTAAAAGAGCTGTTGTCAGGATTGTTGTTTGTTGTTCTCTGAGGGACAGATAGGATCAGTGTGGTTTATCAGTCATGGAGGGCGGTGACCAGGATGCATGGAGTTTGAGGGGGAGTGGTATGACGAATGACCTATAGGAGGTCATCGCTCTGTTTGTACAGTAGGACTTATCAGATGCTGAGGGTCCATCCAGTCACTTGGTTGGGGTTGAGTTGTTGTGCAGGCTCTTAGGAAAATGATTACTTCAAGCAAGGTGTGAAAATTGCAGGACCTGTTGAGCAACTTAAGAAAGCAATCAGTGGTTTGGATGTATATTTGTGATCAGAGTCCTGTGTTTCCTAAGTCGCAGGTCTATCCTACTCCTTAGTCATATTAAAGGTCGTGGGGAAGTTTGAATACACTCCAACATACATTGGGGTAAAACAGGAGCACTGTGGACATGAGTCTACAATCCACATGATATTTGCTTCTTATAAGGGACTTCTATTACAGGATGAGCAAAGTCCACACAGATGGGACCGTTAATAAAAACCAGATTCTTCCCATTGTGAAGCAACAGCGCCAACTGAGGTAGCCAAAGATTTTAGGACAAACAAGTCAACTTCTGGTTCTGTAAAATGCCATTTCTCAAATCTGACTGCTCTGTTTGGACTGGTTTCCTTGGCTCTGTGTGATTTTTTACCCACTGAGGTGCTTGTTGTGACTTTTTTTGACAAGACCTCTGAGGGCAGGGAGGTGCAGAGACAGGAACCCCAAAGTAGTAAGTGGACACTCTCTTTATCAGTCCCTCGTTCCCTCTCTTCTTTTAGTGGCCTAGACTCATTAAGCTGTCCATAAATGGTCCGGTCTTAATGAGGAGGCTTTTATAGGGCTCTCCCTGGGCCCCCAGGGGATAATCAGACTCCAGTAGGAAGTCGTCTGTCTTGATAGCCTGCCCCTTTTCTCAGCGGTGGTACGGCCAGGCCTAGCCCCAATCCAGAATGCAGTCACACCACCTACCTCCATCTACCTCCATCTCAATTTCTTTCTCTCTTTTTCCATCTCTCTCTCACTCTCTATGTTTTTGCCATTGCCCCTGCATGTAGCTATTTCATGACGTGATAACAGTCAGCTGGTGCCCAAAGCTCAAACCACTTACAGGTCTTTTAATTGCCTCCTTCCTCCCCCTCGGCCTAGCCGACTGCGGACCTTTTTACGAGGCCCCGGACCCACAGGAGCCCTGCTGCCCACTCTTTCAAGGGTCTTCCTTTTCTCCCAAGGGATGTCCTTCTCTCTCCCGAGGCATCAATACTCCAACGGTCTCCATTTTCAGACGATACCAGTAGAACTTTACAAACGTGTGAGCCCTTTTGGTGACGAGATTGAGGACAGATAAAGGGAGTGATAACTGCTGATGTGGTGATGAAGAGGAGTCAGTCCTGAAATAAATTAATTTTGACACTCATCACCCCAAAGCAACTAGAAATTTAAGACTTGTAGTTTAAAAAGTTTGTATAAACCCTCATGGATTAGGGACTTCACAGCAAGCTAATCACAAGCTTTAAATTTCGCTTTTGTTTGTGTCAATACAGTTTGCTTGTACAGCTTTGCTTGTGCCTCTGGTACTCACAAGACAGCAGTGTTTACGTAGTCGCGTAAGTAGATAATGAAGATTCATTTTATGTGTTGCTTTTGGTGATTAAAAGCATATTCATCAATGCCATGTCAGGCGGTGCTCGAGTGAGGGTGAAAGCCTACCCCTGAACAGATGTTTACCACAAAGGTCAGAGAGCATGCTGTGTTTACATCAGCGGGTTTAGGATGGACATGTTTAGAATTGGAAATGCTGCTGTAGGCAACAAATTTAATCAAATTACCTTTTTCCTTTCCTCATCCTCTCCCCTTCACTCTATCGCTTCTCTTAAGAACTTTCTTTTTGTCTTACAAGATTCAAAACAACTGCTGCCTAGCGTCATTGAGTGTATGTCACTTCCTGCCTTAGGGTGAGTGTGGCCTCTCCACTTCCCCCCTTATTCATTCCAGAGGAGGGCTCTGAAATACTTCGCCATCTGAGCGAGCAGAGGGCCTTGTTTCAGCCTTGGGGCTTTCTAAAAGGCATGCAGTTTGTGATTTGGAATAAGATATGTAAATCTGGAATGGCCTTTAGTATGTTTCTAAGAGGATAGTTACTCAGCAGCTGCTTTTTGTAACTGTGTCTAAAGTCATTCCTTTTAATTCTTGGCAAGAGATACAAAGAGGGGCTGAGAGGAGAGAAGGGAGAGGCATGGCTTATGGGAAATGGAATGATAGCTCAGACCAAAACAAATTGTTTCTGGTTTCACTTGGGCCCGACCCTATTATCAGGCTGAGTGTCAGATCAGACAACTGCTGGAGCAGAGACAGTCCAGATGGAAGAGAGAGAGAGAGAGAAAAAAAAAGACCACTTGGAGACCGATTGCACTTGTGTAAGTGGTAATGCTGTTTTAAATTTTAAATGCAGAAATTTCTAGCCTGTGCATGCGTGTGTGTGTGCTTGTGTGTTTGTGTGTACTGTGGAGGTTGAAGGTCAGGTCTAAGGCCTTGCTTGGGGGGGGAGGCCGCCACTACCTCTGAGCTGCGGACATAAGGGAAAAGTGAAATCCACTCTCAGATCCTAATGATGTTTTCTTTTGGAGTGAAAAATCTAAACATGTCCATTGCTCAGTAATGTGACCCAGTACGGGGTCGCAGTCTGGTCACTGCAGGAAAGGCTTGTGTTTCAATTACTGAAACTTGAAACAACACATTTGTTAAACAAAAAAAAAAAAAACGTGCATGCATGATCGTGCAGGCAGAAAGGTGGAGAAGACTTGCGAAGCCTCTACCTAAAAATCAGAGCAGAGGTTATACTATGGTAAAATAAAAATAAAATATATCCAAGTTCAGTGCCTCACATTCAGATTGAGTGTGTCTGGTGCGGGTGAAAGGAGTAGCTGTGTTTATGGGGATGAGAGGGGCATACAAGCAATAAGTCCTGTCAGACACCAGCCAATGATGATAATTTATCGCATTTTAATCGGGGCTTGAGCGGGTGCAGGATCCCTCTCCAAAAAAAACCCTGTGGTTGTAAGTGATACTCAAGGAACCACTTGAGATTTTTTTTTTTTGCCTTACTCTCTGTTCCTCCCCTCTCCTGTTTTACTCCTGTAATGTGATTGCATCATCACGCCATATCTTCACTTCCCTCTTCTTGGTTCTCTAGTGACACCTCTGTCTGACTCACAGTGATACCTACGTGGTGTTATTATGGCTACCGAGCAGAGCATTTGGGTGAGGCCCACTCTTTGTTGTTGACAGGATAGCAGTGATTAACGTGCCTTCTCCTGACCCCAGCTGCAGCCTGCTCCCTTAGCCCTCCCTCCTCGGTCCCTGCTGCTCCTGGTGCCTGAACCTATGGCTCTAGAGACAGCCTCCACTGTGTGTGTTTGTGCTTTGTATGTTTGGGAGGCAGTCGTCATGTGTTAGAACGGTGGGGGGTTTGTTTAGGTTGCTTAATTATCAGCTAATCGCTTCCTATAACTTTATAGTGTTTCCACTGTTTTATGGAGAATAGCTTCAGCCGTTCCTTTTTTCTTTCATATGGAATTTGCCTAAATGGTGTGATGTCACCCTTCCCCACCCCCATCCAACGTGCCTCAGGGCACCATAGACAAGGAAAATTAGAGGGGAACTTTCACATAAAAGACGAAGGCTTGGCTGGTTTCAAACTGATTCAGGTAATACAAAGTAAAACAGGTATTCACCGGCCAGGTTCTCTTCTACTGCTCAGTAGCGACAAATTCATTCTTAATTACAGAAAAACACATCCTGGAAGTCATTTCATTTTCCAGCCAGGCGCTGTAATCAATTTCTCTTCAGCGCGGCTTGGTGGAATGGTAGTTGACCACAAAGCCTGCAAGTTAGTTTAAAGTTGCTCTGTTGAGAGATGTTGGATTAAAGAACAGGCCTTAGGGGACCTCCCCATGCTGGCCCCCGAAACCACCCACTGTTTCTTGTGTGGTTCAACTGTATGTGGGCGGAGATGTGCATGGAAGGTGAGCGTGCATGCTTGTGTTTGTGTGTGCATGGATGCAAACCTGTCTTGACATTAAACGCTTACGTCTGCGTATGCACGCTTATGCAAAACCGCCACCGCTCAGAACGAAACTCCGAACAGGCTGTGAGCCTGCTTGCTGTTCCATCAACCCCTCTCTTCGCTGTTTTGCCCGAACATAACCTTCTGCAACCTTCATTGCAGAAAACAAACATTAAGTGCACAGCTTTCTGCTTTACCTCTGCTACTGTGCATCTGCCTGGCTCACGCTTGCTTCTGTTCCTTCACGTCCCAGATATAATTATAGCTGTCCGAGGGATGATTATATGTTTACTCTGGAAGCTGGCCGACTGCCTGTCCCAGGTCCCTGAGGAGCTGCCTCTCAAAGGGGTTCCTCTTGAAAGGCACCACAAAAGTGGCTTTAGCCATGCTCAAACACATAAGGGAGCAGATAGAATGGCTCAAGATGGAGAGGAAGACACAGCAAGCGAAGGAGGGAGGGAAAGAAAGTTGCGGTGCCTTCAAGTTATAATATCTATTTAAACTGGTCCATACACCACACTCGCTTCTCTGCTTCTTCTCTTGAACAGGCTGGTTAGCTGAGTCTGGCCAATAAGCTGCAGACGAAGGGTGGAATGGAGGTTTTGGGAGTCACGAAATGAATGCCTTTAGAAGACAACAATACATTTATATTTATGCAGACACCAATCCGTCTAACATGCTTCGGAGGTATATTTCATTGTTAGAGTGAGGCTAAGTGAGAGAACAATGAACAAAAGCTTTAATGATACTGTTCATTCTTCGTTTGCACAAATAGCTTCTGTTATCTTTGCATTGTTTAACATGTAGTCAGCAAATTGGTCACTAAGAAGCCACGAGCATACAAGTATACAAACTATAACTCATTGGAGCCTAACATGTCACTTATTTCAGGTAACCATAGCATTAACAAAATTCATGTTGATCACTTTTATGGGTTAAATCATAGCTTTACAGTCTACATCTAAACACTGCATGTAGTTTTGGTGTTGACGTGACTAAATTAAGTGTTTTTAATGACTTGAGACAGAATTTGCAGACCACGCCGTCATGTTGCCTAGCAATACCTATTAATCTCTCCATGGCTGCTATGCATAAAGATCTCTTTAGGCCAGGCAAAGGTCATCATTCCACACCTAATTAACACTCCCCACACTCCACACATACACCCACACACGCACACACACACTGAGACCTCATTTACGCCGAATGCATTTTCTTTAAATAAAATCATATAACAGCTCGAGGGTAGAGTAGAATGCAGGTTTGCAGCCAAGCTGGACCTAAACATGTGCTTATGTCATGCTTTGACTTGTTTACAGTTTGGTATTTCTAAAGAAAGACAGGGCTGACCTGTAACTGTTAGTCGACTGGTAATCCTTGGGAATTTGCTACAGCTAATCACCTCAGCTCTCAGAACATGCTCAGAACTGTGGGCCAGTTTGACAGGAATGAGAGCAAAAATTGCACACAAAGAAGCAAATGCAGGAAATTCAGCAGCTGCTATCAAATCCTCTCCAACAGTGTACAAACAAATGCATAGTTTGTTGCTGGGCACTGGGAGGACAGAAGGATAAGCCAATAGCTGACGATGAAGCATTATTTTTATTGAGCTGTGATCATCAACATGGTGTTTGCCTGAGGGGTCCACAGAGTACACTTTGGCTCCAGTAAGGTTAAAAGTTGGATGTGCACAGCTTGTATATTTGTGGATGTTTGGTTGTAAACTGCTCTTGGTTTCCAGTTACCTAATTTCCTGAATGAGAACAAATAACTAAATACACACTTGCATAAAGAGACTTTAGATGACACTTCGGTTTTACCGCCATAATTCTACCTCCCCTACCTCTTTTTAGTGAACACACTTCACTTAGCGGGACGAGCACACACACACACACACACACACACACACACACACACACACACACACACACACACAAGTATACACACAGGTACTCCTTTAAGCTGCAGACATACCGAAGCCCACGCATCCAGGCTCGCCTCACTGCTGTCTTTGTAATGGGCGATATCAGTGCTCCCTGAGCCCGGGACGGACGATAAAAGCCAGGATAGCTGGGTTTTATCTGCTCTGCTGAAAGTCAGCCATTGACACCATGCACTTTAGAGGAAGTATCACTCAGTAGGAGGACCCATCTGTCCTCTCATCTCCTCAGCAACAGTTAGTTCCTCATTCCGGGGCATGATCGGAATCATATTTATTCATCAAATACATATAGACGGAGTCATATTGACAGCTACTGCTATAAAATCATTTACTATCCCTACAAAATTCAATATTCCGTGTCAAATTGGGTTATGGACTCTCAGAGTAGATCAATAACTCGGGTTCCTGTTTCTGTCCAACAGATGTTGAAGGAACAATCTGTTCCTCAGATTCATACAATCATACAACATGGGTCTTATTTTTTGTAATTTTGGCTGTCATTCATGTTGATAATAATCCTTTCATGCTTGAGAGGTTAAAAGATGAGATTTTGGTATCCAGCGACATCGCCAAAAAGACGTCTGACATAAGGAACACGAGCATCAGATGGTCATGCAGGTTTCAAACAAACTGCCAGGTTAGTCAAACTTATTTGGAGGTGAAAGTGAAGGTAAAATGTCCACTACACTTTGCAGATCAACTTTCTGTTTCAAAATGACTTTCTGTAGTTACTGTCATTGATGTGTGTACAGTGGAATAATTACCAACATTTAGGTGCACTTACTTTTGATTTTCGATTATCTGGCTAAACTCTTTAAGCCCTGTCTGATCATCTGACCCATCGGTCTTCATCGTGGCAATGCTGCCATGGTCCGAGATGTCAGCAGTAATTGCTGACAATTACCCACGGTGTAATAAATTAGCTCCATACAGCTGCCTTTACCAAAGCGACTGTAATGACAATAGGTGTAGCGAGTTTGAATTCCTCGTTGACAGGAAAGTGTGTGAAATCAGAATGCCCAGTCGGATCTACTGTACGGCATCGGCTCACTTAAAGCCAACAATGACTCTGTGCCTCTCATTCAGGCTCTTTATCCATCCAACCTGATTGTTTTTTGTTAGAGTATTTTAGTGAATTTAATTCTTTCGCAATCACCCACTTCACCAATGGCAACCTCAACAAAACAGTCAATCACGGCCAGCGCCTAGTTTTACTGTCAGACAAAAGGAACAAAACCGGTGGGTTTGTCCACCATAATTTGATTACTGACAAGTGAGGGAAAGAAGGTCTGTCAGCTTAGTGACGATACCCAACAAAGGGCAATCTCATTGTAAACGTTGTAGCACTCAATTGCTGGATGATGGGGCGCTGGACAATGGAACAGCAGGCAGCGCTGGGCATGGCGAGGGCCCTCCCTGTGGCTCTCTACTGCAGTAATGACAGCCTAAGTGCCAACAGCAGGTGTCTTCCATTCAAGGCTGGGCAGGTTAATAAAGTTTCTCCCTGAAAGTCAATAAACAAGAGCTTGTTCACACACTGGCTAATTGTACTCGTTCCTGTCCGTGCTCTCTCGCTCTTGCTCTCTCTCTCTTGCAACGCTCTCTGTCTCTATCTGTCGCTCGTACCCTCTCTCTCTCTCTCTCTCTCTCTCTCTCTGCACGTCTGAAGTTTGTGTGGAGAGGAAAGACATGACAGAAGATTCCAGGTGCTATACCTGGAGTAAGAAAACCTAATTCAGCAAAAACGGTTACAACAACAATATTGCTTAACTTACGTGACTCTCTTAATTTGTCAGGGATGGTCATTATCAATAATATATCAATATTGTTTTAGCTGCCTTTAACAAACATCATTTCCCACAAGGCCCAGACTCTTCCAGGTTACACATCACCAGCTTAGATGGAGGCCAGTCACTGCAGTTTTTGTTTCTTTCAAATTCAGCATCATCTTTGCATCAGAGTACTATTGTAAATAGTGAATATGAGTGTAGGGGTTTGCCCATGAGTGAGTGTGTGTGTGTGAGACAGACTGATGATCAGCCATGTAGGTTTAGTCAATCTGCTATTGTATCCATAAAGCAAGCAGCTCCCTGCCAAGTATTCCAAGGAATTATGTTAATTTTGAATAAGATAAGATAAGATTTATTTGTCATTACATGTTTACACATGAACGAAATATGTTCCCAGGACCCAAGAGCGCACAATACACAGCATGTAACACAAATACGTAGCACACCGACTGAATTAAAACAATGAATGAATCTGCTCACCTATTGCCAATGTCCAGCTAAGTGGAAAGCAGGAGTGTGGTGGTTGGGCATGTACGGGATCTAAATTTTGTGCACGAGACAGGAGTTTGACAGGAGACAGGAGTTTGCATCATTCATTCATTCATTAATGAACCATACTGCTTATCCTGAAGGGTCGCAGGGGGGGGCTGGAGCCAATCCCAGCTAACATTGGGCAGGAAACACCCTGGACTGGTCACCAGTCAATCGCAGGGCAGACAAACAGACATTTAGGGGACACACACACCACATTCATACACCAATGGGGACACAGTTGCCATGCTGGC
>JAVQJF010048252.1:0-16959 GCA_036023855.1 Gadopsis marmoratus
TAGAAAATGAATGTAAGAGAATGCATAAAAGCATTTAGTTATTTATATATGATCTGTACAAAGTGAGGAAATGTGATCCATGTTATTCAACTAGATCAGACCAGATCCTATTTGGGGTAATGCCAAACTGGACTCCAGCCAGGACAACATCCAGTCAATCCCTGCCTACCGACTCACCCAAAAAAAAAAAAAAAAAAAACCACACACACACACACACACCCTGGTTTGTGTCTGGCACCTCCCACAATACTCGAGTAGGAGACAGTTCAGTGAGGTTCAACATAGTGCAACTAAGGTGTCCCGACTTCCTGGTGTTGTACACAATAAAACAATAGAACAGTGAATCACCAGTTCAACTCCAACTGTTTCTCTGTCACCAAAGTAGTGGTATACACAGAGGCCAGAGGGAGAGGCCCAAAAAAAACAAACTCAAAATTGAAAAACTTTGTTTTACGTTCCCCCTGGGAGGAAACTGAAAAAAAACAAATGTGTTTTGGACAGCGCTTTCTTGGCCGTGGAGTTTGTGAACACCTTAAGGCTGCCAGTGACATTCAGACTAGGCCACAACAAAGTAACGAGCCTCCATCTCCACGGCGACAGTGTACAGATTAACTCAAAGTCATTGGAAGATTAATATCTCTTGCGTATCAGGTCAAACACCTAAATACCAGAAACCACAACACATGCCTCAGCAAAATTAATTTAACCGAGAAAGAGAAAGGAGCTCGGAGAGACATCAACACAGAAAGAAGAACGGCACTAAAGAGGAGATGAAAAGATGGAGGAGAGGATGAACTTAAAACACTTAGTCCTCTAACTCACAAATAATACATGTCTCACATACTGTTGATCATTTTCAGAAGCATACAACAGTTTTTGGATTGATCTACTGGCTTCTCGCAGTTAACACCAAGACATCTTTTTCATGGAGGGCAATGAAACATTAATGCTTATGCAGCTGCGTGGATGATTTTGATGACATGATTTGTAGTTTATGGGCTAAAACCTATTTAAAAAAAACCCACACCAGTATGGTTCTTGAAGTGGAAATAATTATGAGTTAAGACAGACCAGCAGGGGGTCAATCAGTTCAGGAGCTTACAGACCACAAAACTTAAGAAAGAGTACTCCACTGAAGTTGATGCCATCTTTCCATGGCTACACGTCAGCTGTGCCATCCTCAGCATCAGACCTGCCATGTCAGCATTACTGCATGAAGAAGCCATTCTCCACTACACCAGCAGAAATGTATAAAAGCAATCAGGAAGGAATACTAGTGTGAAAACCTTTAGTCGATTATTCAACTAGTCGACTGACAGACAATCATTAATTACATAATTAATTAAAGGTTTGACTGAATTGATGAATCATTTAAGTCATCTATAAAGCAAAAATTTCAAATATATGCTGGTTTCAGTTTCTGCAATGTGAAGAGAGTAGTTTTATATCAATTTAAAGTGAACAAGTGTTTGTTGGAAAAAATAAGCAACTTGAGGACACCAACTTGGGCTCTAAGAAATTGTGTGATGGACATTTTATACTGTTTAATGTTTAAGTTAAATGATTACTATCTATTAATTAAAAATGGACAATGAGAATATAATATATAATATAATTTTTTGGCCCTAATTAATAGCTTAATTTGTTTATTAATGTTTATAGAGAATCCCTAGCAGCACATCCAGCAGCTAATGCTTGCACACCTTGCACAAGTGTATAGCTCTGATATTCATATTCTGTACAGTTTGTTTTTTGTTTCAAATTTTTATCTTATTTTACTCATTTTTATATTCAGATTTCATTGTTCCAACACACCACAGCAAATTCCTGTATTGTGAAAACATACTGACAATAAATCTGATTCTGATTCTATACAAACCACTAAAATAATCTTCAGTTATTATTTAAAAAGGAATTATTCTCAAACACACCAACAAACTCAACACAGGTGATACTTTCTCTAGATATCCTCACTAAACCTGACAACGAAACATTCTGTATGTATAGGCAACAAGGAGACCCCTGCAATGGCTCAACTTTCAGTATAAATAGTGCAGCAGCATTCAAATCTACTCACAGGACATGCACCCTTACAGAACATGTGACATAAATCACCAGGGGTGATTGGTCCGTGGCTTCCTCAAGCATGTTGGCAAAACAACAAGGATAAGAGGAGGAGAACAGGGTGCAAAGACAGGAGGAATGGAGGGAGGCGGTGTCGTCGTATTTATAGCTTGTGTGCTTTAACCGGGCAGTGGACCATGACTTAATTTAGTTATGTAAGACACCCGGGCCAAACAGCTGGCTGCCAGTCCCTCTGCAGTCAGAGAGTGTCCGTCAATTTGAAAGACAACAAATGACAAACCCCGGTGACAGAAATCCAGAGAAAAGCAGTTCCAACCTTTGAGATCTTAATATATCACACTGCGTGCTCATGTTACACTGTCCAGGAATGTAGGGAATTGCTCTACCACAACCTAAAGATTCACAATACTTATTAGTTTTTCTCCACAATGCTGGTCACAAATCCAGTTAGAAATTGATTTCCTCTATGAAGCTTGTTTTAAAACTGTACCAATAGATAGATATTTCTTCCAATTGTACAATGTGAAAAAGTCAGACAGAGGCCATGTGAGGGAGGGTACAGACTACAGCAACACCTGGCTTTCATCCAACTTTATCCATCACGCCATCTTTACAGTTGTTGAATTACTTACTGTGAATACAAAATCAAAAAGACTCACAGCTTTGAGTAGATTTACAGCCTCTGTGCTGAGCCAAGATGCATAAACAATCTCTTCATTGAGGATGGACTCAAAGAGGTCATCTTCATTTTCGGCCTCAAAGGGGGCGTGTCCTGACAGCATCTCATACAGTAGCACCCCGAGAGCCCACCAATCAACAGAGGGCCCATACAGCATCTCCTGCAGGATCTGTAGAAACAAGTCACAGCATACCATTAAAGTGAAACCATCACAGCACAGATAGCATTAGAGACTAGATGTGTTGGATTATTGTGTTGCCAGTGAAGCTACACTAAGTGTTGAGGGCAGTAAAGAAGCCTTTCATAAATCCAGACACAGTCCTGGTCAGAGAAAAATCTCTCAAACATGAGGACACAGACCATCTTAATCCCTCATTATGAAAACCAAGCACGCCTGTAAAGATGCATTCTGATGAGGGGGATCAGGCCTTGTCAAGTCAACAGCGCCATTCACAAGCTGACCTCACAGGTACACTGCCTTCCAGTCAGTCAGGAGGGAGGTTGGAGTGACGGGCACAGTGACCACAGTGTTTGTTTTTTAGTGAGGTGGTGTGATGGAGAGGGGATGGGACTGGGGACAGCATCATATGAACTCTTCAGACCTGGGCTGCAGGAAGCTAAATGTGCTTGAATTTATGCTGTGCTGCAATTTGGTAATGTTAAGAACTGAAATATATAAAATGGCAGCAAAAAATATTTAAAAAATGGCACTCATTAATAGGTATGGGTCTTAAACTTTATAAAGTTAGTGTACATTTGTTCAGCACAAGTGTAGAAACTGACCTCAGGGGCAATGTAATCCGGGGTCCCACAGAAGGTTCCTGTGGCTGCACCTTCAAATATGCCCTCTTTGCACATACCAAAGTCTGCCAGCTTACAGTGACCATCTTTGTCAAGAAGAACATTGTCCAATTTTAGATCCCTAAAAGGCGAGAAACACACAGAAAGAAACAGAAAATTGGATATTTGTCTTGGGGCATTGTTATACAGGAGACGTATATGGAAAATACTGGGCACTAATAAGACACCAAATCCAATGGAAGCCAACAGCTGCTAAAATATGAGTTTGTGTTCAGACTCAAGTCGCAGTCCATTGGTGTTGTTTCTACTTATATCTGACAGAGGTAGAAATTTGTGGTGAGACAAAAAAAAAATTAAAGAAAAAAAAGGTTATTTGAGGACAGTGAAGCTTCTGTGAAAGCAGACCATAAGATGGCAGCCAGGAAAAGTCTGACACATTCAGATGAAAACGTTGGCTGGCAAGAAGGAAAAAGTGCTCTGATGCAAATATTTATTCTCTCTTCCAGGAGAGGCAAAATCTACTGGGACATTATTTTTTTCTGTTTGTGGATCAGATTCTTACAGCATAGTAAATCAGATGTGGTCACATGTACTGGAGGTAAATATGAGTGAAATTAGCTTGTTAATGATTAATTCCTTTTCCTCTAAAGCAATATCACGGTAAATGGACTTCACTTATATAGCGCTTTTCAACCATAACAGTTCCAAAAGCACTTTTACAGATTGGTCTCATTCACACACCGATGGCGACGTAGCTGCCATGCAAGGTGCTGGCCTCCACCGGGAGCAGGGTTCAGTATCTTGCTCAAGGACACTTCGACATGCAGACAGGAGGCGGCGGGATCGAAACACCAACTCTGGGATTAAAGCTTTACTACCTCCTGAGCCACAGCCGCCCAGGATTTGACTTCATATATTATTATTTTTATTACTATCAAATAAAAATGTGTCATCAAAGGACATGTAGAAGAGCCAGCTAGATGTCATTCCTAGCTACACGGTTTCATTTTATTACGTCACACACTTTATTTTATCACAAAGGTCATTAGATTGAAAACAATTTCATAGTGTTTTGTGTCATGAAAATACTAATAATATACAAACTCCTCAGCCTCCACAGAGAGCAGTAACACTGTCTTAATATTACTTGAAATGAAAATAAACTGTTTTGTCATATCAGTGGAAGCATCTTCCCAAGGGTTGACTGTGAAACCCTCCACAACCAAGCGACTTGACTGCCAGTCAAGCAGAACTGGTTTGCTCTTCTCTGCTGTAATCTGACTGCAACAGTGACTCAGATGCTCATGGTGACTGTTCCTTTTAAGTCTAACAAACAGGCCAAACGAGAGCTCTAATACTGACACATCATGTACAGTACAAAGTTTAGAGCATTCAAGGACTTAATACAACTAGACTAATGAAACCATGACAAATGATATGGAGGCCAGTTAATTTCTTATGTTTAAGAGGGTGATCTTCTACTCCAGATATGTGGACAGTTCTCCTATTTCACATAGCTCCAACACACTTTCCACTACTATTGGTGTATACATTGTAGTATGAATGTGTCCAGCGGGGAATGAATCCCAGACCCAGGCCATTTTAGCGCTCACCACTGAGCTACACAGGACCACACATTATAACTAGTGCTCCTGTGCCCCATCACCCACCTCAACACACTGGAAACGCAAGTCTGACTTAGACTGAACTTCTCTCTATGGGGAGTGGGTCAGTCGGAGAGTGTGGTAACAGTTAACATCTAGAACGCTGACAACAATGAGGTATTGAACTTTATCACAATTCAAGAACGACTAACTTGGTAAGAAACATTGTTGCACTAATGTGAAAATTTCCAATGAAGACAAAAGGAAGTGCTGACAAACTCTGACGCACAGTTGTTTTTTCTATCTGTGGTTAGAGGATAATAGTACATCTGCACAAAATACCATGACCTTCTGAGGGCTATACAAATTCAATCAAGGTTATACCACTATGATACTAGTTGCAGTTTAGCAGTGTCTTGTCATACAAGATGAATTAAAGCACTCTTAAAATAAAATATTGGGATGATTTTATTTATTTATTTTTTAATTGTATAACCTTCACAAAGGCAGTGTTTATGGCAGGGCGTTTGTACTGGATTGCATGACACTGAGCAGCTGCTCTTGCTGCTGTGTTCACCCCCTGTAGACTTGTGTTTAATTTGCTCTCCTCACTAAACAATTCTTAAAGTCAGCCAGTCTGAGTTCAGACCATTTTAAAATGAAGACTTTGACTTTACAACAACAATCTTTAAGATACTTTGTGAGGAGGACAGTGACAGGAAACATGAACACGCTGTGGCATCAACCGAAAAGCTTCAAAGCACGACTTTACCTCAAGCTAAAAGAGCCACGCAGAGATAACTAGTCGAGTCATGAGAAGACAGGCGTATTACAGATAAACACAGTGACTGACGCTACGGTTTGATTTTAAAGAGGCTGCACGAGCTCTGCTCTTCTTACACTGGCCTGATGTGCGAGCTTCTATATGGCATGTTACTTTAGCTGTAGCATGCAAACTGCGTGTGGCCTCTTAGACTAAGAGTCATGCTACATGGTGCAGGATGACAGAGAACACATGGGCCGCTAAATATAACTTAGTATTTAGCTCACATGATGGCCCCTTGCTTATCATCTTGGACCGGCAGGAAGCCAGACACTCTGCCACCCTACTCCCAGCATCCTAACAAAGGTCTCACAGAATATATTGAAATATCTGCAGCTGACATAGGAGCAATAACAGGATTACCATATAGTGTCCTTTCATTGGACTGTCCCTGTTTGACAAGTGCCTACATGTTTTCATGCTACGGGTTTGCAACGCAGGTTTTCTGTTGTACATTCATAGCCCACAAACCGTTATATTACCCTGATTATATTATCAGGGGTTATCTTTGCAGACTTGACAAAGCAATACATTATCTAGCTGCTTTTTTACCGTTTAGTTCTCCCCACTAGTAAACTGAGATGGTGTAAATTGTGTGGCATTCTCCTTTATCAAGCAATTCATTATGATATTCATCCATCACAGCTTATCTAAATTAAAACAAGACATTTCGACCATTTGGGTGAGATACTTCCACATGTTTCCATTGTGGTTTCCCTATTTTCAGGAATTTTCTGGCGACGAGTGTCAATATGTTGAGACAAGACAGGATGTGCTGTCATATGACATTATTATATTCTTTAAAATACAATTTTAGGACTCATTAAAAGACAAGATATCTAGTTAAGATGGAGACATCAAGCTTTGGAGACCTTCGTGTGCACAAGAATGTTCTGCTCTATTAGCAAATTCCACAGTTATTTGTATTCTCTGATTCAGACCTGTAGATGATGCCCTGGCTGTGCAGGAACATGAGAGCGGAGGTGATCTGCGCTGTGTAGAAACATGCTCTAGGCTCTTCAAACTTCCTGGACTTCTGGATATGGAACATGAGATCACCACCATTCACGAACTCCATCACAAAGAAGAGGCGGTCCTGCAAATGGAAGCAAGGAGATGACATTTACACATGTGCACACAAACCGCACTAGCCTCACTGAGGCTCCCATGTTATTAAACAGTCCAAGAACCCATGACCATGGACATGCTGAGACTGCTTCAAGGATTAGACATGTCTGCTTTTCATACATTTTTCATGTCTGTTTAATGAATTCCTGTGCAACTAACTGCAGTTAAAAGTCAGCGGGGCAAAAGAAACACTGATCAAACCCATAAATCTCTCTCTCTCATTACAGGCTATGGTCGATATGTGATCTAGAAAATGAGAGCCTGGAGGGAAAAAAAAAAAAAAACCACTGCAGGAGAAAGTGACACAGATCTGCCCATAAAGCTTCCTGAAGTGATCAGGACATTCAGACCGTTTAACTGCTCTGTGGTTTAGAGTGGTTTGGCATTTTCCCTGAGATTACATGTGTAATGTTCAATAATAATGTGATGCAAAAGCAAAGCAGGCAGCACTGTGTGTGATCTAGCAGGAAAGTTGTGAGAATTTTGTGTTTCAGTTTCAATTTTTATTGAGTTATACAATTTGAAAATACCAACCACACAGATATTTGAGCTCCAAGGTGAAATTACATTCCATCTCTAAAAGATGATTCACTGTTGAAATTAAATTCCACAAGGAGAATTTGTTTCTACTTGGACATTAAAGCAGACACAGATGCCACTTCCTGGGGTGGACATATTAAATGATTGGAATTTCCAAAGTTTAGTTATCCCCAGTATTTTGCAAGACATTCTCCAAACCTCCGTCACTTGATAGGTTAGATGTCTGGCGATGCAAGACTGGATTGTATTTGCTGTTTAATGGTTCAAATTAGCAGCTGATGACAAATTGTAGTGCTGAAAGACTTGGGAATCAGGGGAGCAGTGTCACTGAGTCAGTTCTTCACTTCATGTTTCTCTATTTTCATCTGAGGTGATGTAGGTCATTGGAGGTAGAAGAAGAGCTCTGCCAGCAGAGCCTCACTCTCTCTCTCACCCTCTCAGGCACATGACTGGGGAACAGCTGCCACCTGCTGGCCAATATACACATTACAATACTGTGTCTAATTCCACACTACATACTAACACACTACATACAGTATGTGTAACTGTAACAAAAAACTAAACTAAATCATTGTGATAAAGGGGCTGCTTGTTTGCAAATATTAACACTTATGCCACAGATTGGTTGAAAACATATATTCAGGAAGGCATGGGAGAAGGTATTGGGTCTGAGATGAAAACTTTGCATCGTTACCTCTGTTGAATTGCAAATATGCACAGATTTCACTCACCATAAAAGTCTAATGAAATGCGACACAAGTGCATGCGTGCGTTACTGTACTGACCGGTGTCTGGAAGCAGCAGTACAACTGTGTGAGGTAGGGGTGACAGCAAGCCAGTGACAGCACCCTCTTTTCCGTCATGGTACACTCCACATCATCATCCTGCAAAATGATGTCCTTCTTCAACACCTTGACAGCAAAAACCCGATCGTTGCCGTTTAGTCTTGCCAGCATCACCTTCATCGGGAGATACAACACATAGTACGGTAGATGAGAATTCACAGGTTTTTCCAAATTCAGCGTCACCTTGAGGCAAAAAAGCAATTTATTTATATACATACATATATACATACATACACATACATATATACACATACATATATACACATACATATATACAGACACACACACACACACACATATATACACATACATATACACACACACACATAAATATATATATATATACATACATACATACATATCAAAAAAAATTAAAGGAACACTTTGATAACACATCAGATCTCAATAGAAAAAAAAATCATGCCGATATCTATACTGATATGCACTGGGTAATGTGTTAGGAATGAAAGGATGACGCATCGTTTGATGGAAATGAAAATGATCAACCTACAGAGGGCTTAATTCAAAGATCAAAGTGAAAAAATGATGCGGCAGGCTAGTTCATTTAGCTGAAATGTCATTGCAGCAGCTCAAAATGGTACTCAGTAGTTTGTATGACCCCCACGTGCTTGTATGCTGCCTGACAACGTCGGGGCTCCTAATGAGACGACGGGTGGTGTCCTGGGGTATCTCCTCCCAGATCTGGACCAGGGCATCACTGAGCTCCTGGACAGTCTGAGGTGCAACCTGGGGTGTCAGATGGACCGAAACACAATGTCCCAGAGGTGTTCTATTGGATTTTGGTCAGGCGAGCGTGACCTATGGTATGGTATCAATTCCTTCATCCTCCAGGAACTGCCTGCATACTCTCGCCACATGAGGCCGGGCATTGTCGGGCACCTGGAATTACCCAGGACCCACTGCACCAGTGTAGGGTCTGACAATGGGTTCAAGGATTTCCTTATATCTAATGGCAGTCAGGGTGCCGTTGTCCAGCCTGTAGAGGTCTGTGCGTCCCTCCATGGATATGCCTCCCCAGACCATCACTGACCCACCACCAAACCGGTCATGATGAACGATGTTACAGGCAGCATAACGTTCTCCACGGCTTCTCCAGACCCTTTCACGTCTGTCACATGTGCTCAGGGTGAACCTGCATGATTCCTCCCCTCCCCCATCTCTCACACACACACCTTCTTCATTCTTCACAAACACCATTTTACAATTGTCATTCCCACCTTGCCAAAGCTGCCCTTGCCAAGGACTTGAAGAAACGTGAAGTCTGAGATGGCCAGCCGAGGGGTCTGCTGCTGACTTTGCATACTCTCCCTCCTTTCAGAAGGCCTCTGACCTGCACCTTTGACCTGTTAATGCAAAAAAAAAAAAAAACAACAAAATGCCACTTAGATCAGCCTGATTAAAATTAACTGAATTTGACTCATTCTGGAAAACTCAGCCTTTGTACCACTGAGTTGCGTTTAGCGAGTCCTTCAGCATGCAGACCCATCTCTGCGAGCTTATTGGCCAGTTCCACACTGTTGACCCCGCAGTTGGGAGCGACATTGCCTCTGCAGCGGATGTGAACGTTCATTTTACAGACTGAAAGGAGAAACCAGAGACAGGAACACTCAAATAAAATACAAGTTGGGACACTTGAGCTCCTGATTTTGACACACCAACATTGACATGGGTCTTACTTTTACAGTGCAGCCCCTGCCTGACTATTCCCCACAGTAGTGAGCCACAGTGGTCACAGAAGGTGGGTGACTTGTAGTTGTGGATGTTGAACTTGTGAGGGACGTTGATGCTGAAGCCTTGGTTTATGGGCTGCGGAGAGAAGACATACTGTAAACTATGCTCAACCATGCGTGCACATATTCTAAATAACCTTAAATTTCCAAACAATATTGATTGCAAAAAATGT
Organism: Gadopsis marmoratus; assembly: GCA_036023855.1. Lineage (NCBI taxonomy): Eukaryota > Metazoa > Chordata > Actinopteri > Centrarchiformes > Percichthyidae > Gadopsis > Gadopsis marmoratus. Next base: position 10,430 of record JAVQJF010048252.1, read on the forward strand.
TTAGTTCCCATTTTTGACACAATGAGAACTTGTTTCTGTTTATTGCTGCAGTTGCTTCGCTCTGAAAACTTGTCACGTTCAGCAGAATACAGTAAAACAGAGCAAAAATGACACATTAAAGTGCTACAACTAGCACAGATGTATTTATAGAAACAGATGGAAATGCTCTAACAAACATGAGTGGAAAAGTATACTAAGAGTATACTGTTCTGGCTCAGTGACCAGCTCTACACAGAAACAGGAACCTGTACAGCTTGCTCATCACTGCAGGTGTGAGTGTGTAGGAGGGGGCTGTCTTAGAGGTCTGCTATCTTTTGCACATCCTGTATCACAAAAAAACTGCTTGAATGGTGGAATGCTTGCTTGCTTGAGTGCCTGATTACTTTGTTATTGATCTGATGATCCGTTGACACACACACACACACACACACACACACAATCTGATACTGTTGTTGAACAGGAAGAGCATTGTTGAGTTGAGTACAGTGTCTTACCTGCTCTTTTGTTGGCTTCTTCATGCGCGGACACACGGTGACGACCTGCTGGTGGCATCGTTTGTGAACTACACAGGTACACACTGAGGAAACAGTCACCAAATGTCAAACTCACAACTCGGGTTTGTACGTTTAAGCAACGGTGTCAAAGAGCAGGAAGAGAAAATAAGGGTCTGCTCACCTTGGCACTGGTAACCCTGCTTTCCAAAAACACCCCTATAACAGAGACAGAGACACCATCAGATCCAGTTTACAGTTCACACAGATATGTGCGAGCAGCAGTGAATCGTCCTTGCTCGACTTTCTCACCAGATGAACTCTTTGCAGTGAAAACAGAAGGTGGGTTGACGGAGGAAAGTGGACATGAACTTGTGTCCGTTGACCTGATGGATTCGCCGTCTCACAGCCCCCTGCCGCTGCCTTGTAAACTGCTTGTAGGTCTTCTCTTTCACTATGGCATCGTCTGACAGGAAGAAATGAGAGCAAACAATTGTGTTCAAACAACAGGTGCTGCTGTCAACAAGTCAGAAAGCCATACACTTGTTATTAGACCCAACACCATAAGAGCTAGGTTGGAAAATATCAGTTATCATAATGATAAAAGCAGCTATAATCAATATTTCTATATCAACAATGGATCACATCACTTGTACGTGAAAGGGGTAACTTGTGGCGACAAACCCACAGAGGATCCTCCCCTGACTCTGCAGAGCTCTATCAAATTTCAGGTCATCGTTTTGGTTTTGCGGCCCACAGCTTTACCATTTTAGTTGCCTCATGTCATAATTTTGTCCATAGCAGGCAGCTGTTATCAGCTAAAAAGCACCCACAGTTCACTACCTGCTCAGCACCGAACAGCATCCAAACAAAGTTAGCGGTTAGCTGGTGAACACAGTGGAGCATTTAGCAGCTAAAGAGCCAGATATTTCCCACAGGAATTGATGCAGAGCTCCAAATGAACACTACCGGTTGGTCTGTATTTGCTGGATTTTTGTTGTTCCGTAAATTAAATGTCAGTAAATAGTGAAAAATGGTCATTGCAATTTCCCAGAGCCCAAATCGACATCATTAAATGACTTGACGCTACCTGCTAGGCCTTTTTAGCTTTTTAAGTGACGTAGACGACAGAGTGAATGTGGAAGGATAGAACAGAAGACAGATGGAACATAATACAGAAAGTCCTTTAGACATTATATTGTGTAAATTCATGTGCATATCTCTTTACCTTTGTGCACATTTGCGTGGTTTGGCTCTATATGTTTAAAGATCTAGTTACAGTATTTGTGAGGTGAAAACCACACATGCATTATGGAAACCTGTATGCTAAGCCCCCACCATCCCCTGCAAAGAACAGATGTATTTGTGGTGTAAGTGTGAAAAGGGCGCTTTAATTTCCGACTAGGAGTTTCTGTACACAACTACTTAGTTTTTCTCTGTAAAAGATAAAGTCTATCAAATAAACTTTAGATTAATTTGTTGCATCGCACCAAGAACCTGAAACAACTCAACTTCAGTAAGTGATGCATTTGTCAAGTATTTAGTTCTAAGTAGATTAAATGTTAGTATTTCATGAGGTTTGGCGTGCAGCGAGGCATGATGGTGGTAGATAAAAAAAAAGGAACTTAACAGAGGGCAACTAGTCACCCACTAAACAGACTTCTGTTTCAAAAGACCTGCAAGGTCATTTCTCGCTCTTATTTAAATAGCTACATCTCGTTGGTTAAAGGACAGCTAATGTATATATGCTACAGATGTACTCAATGTTGATGTCCTCTGACGTCTAAAGAATGCAAACGTCGTCGGACACATACCAACTTACGCGAGTCACACAGAAACATGTGCGCACCTATTCTCAGAGCCAAAAATAATTATTCAAAACAGTAGAAGGCAGCGTTTCACAGACTAGAACAGACAAGACAGTGATTAACTGAGGTGGCATAATGGTTAGCGCTGTGTGAAAAACAAACAGAGGCAGAGAAGTGCAGGTGGGATATTTATGCATATGGAGATACACTGGGCTGCTTTTCAAGCCACAGTAGCGGCCTTACCATCAGTGAAGGATCCAGTGAGGGTAATATGGGTGTAAACCTTGCCCTCTGGCTCCAAGTCCATCTGCAGACACACAAACACACCATTATTCTTCATACTCAAATAGCTTTACATGAAAAAGTACAGAAAGATATTATGAGCCACCACAATTATACCAATACATTAAATAAAAAGGCTAAAGGTATGTACCCAAAACTAACATATATAAACAAAGGGAAACCAGAAATAGCAGAAATATGGCACATCTGATGCTTTTGAAAGTATATATGTGACATTGAGACAGAGTTGTTGGTGCTTCAATTATAAAAACCTTTGAGCGTCAGGCCTTCAGCTCTGGTATTGGAAAGATGCAGCTATGTGGCGGCATATGTTTGCATTCTTCAGTGTGTACGTGATATCAGAGGAATTTTGAGACCGAAACAGAAGGACAACAAAGCAGGTTTGGCAGGTTGGGCTGGTCGTGGAGACCTGATGCTCAGCTGAGAGCGATGACTTACAAATGTCTGCTTACGTATCGAAAACTACTACAGAAAAGGGTCTTTTTTTTTGCAAGCGGACGGCGAGGGGGTTGACAGAATGAGATACTTCCTGCAGCAACCACTGAATGGAAACATAGGTCACTGTGTGCTTAAGTAAGGATCTATTTATGTTACACATGCAGCCTGCCTGGAAAATATTGTCTGACTGCAAAATAGTGGCACACACATATTAGGAGTCAACATTAGCCACTCAATTTAGTGTTACACTTTCACTTCAAGGAACACCTCTCTTCACTTCATCTCAGTGTCCGAATCCACAGTCTAGACAGCAACTTTGAGCGGTCCACTGTGAAGCCTTCCTCTCTGTGTGTGTTATCTTTGGTATTTTCAGCCTTTAAAAAAAAAACAATAAAAACTGCAATGCATTTGTGAAATTTCTCTCTCCTCCAATGAAAGAAACTCCGGTCTGCAAAAGGAGTCAGATTAAAGGATGGGTTCAAGCGTGTCGAAAAACAATATTCACATGTTCATATGTACCAGTCCGTGAAAACACAAAGAGGGACTTGTGCTAAAAAGACTACGTTTGGAAGATAGTCACATGCGTCATACTGGCTTTGGCTCGACTTAAGAATGTATTTTTAGCACAAACTCACTTACATTTCTAATTTATTAGGAAAGGAAGGGGAAGAACAATTATAGCGACAAAAAAGTGACCTTATGCATTAATGTGGAGCAGAACTCATCTAAAATAGATGTGGGTGATGGAAGCATGACGAAGAAGTTTAAAAGCAGAACATTTCAATGCTGCATCACAGAGGAAGACGTTTTTTTAGACACAGGGATCGGCCCGGTTTCACTCAAGCACTTTGCTGGAAATGTTGAGGGCCCATTTCTATATGCAATATTAAATCATTCAAAAAGGTGTACTTGAAAACACGGTTTTGTATCTGTGACCGTAGTTTTGTAAACTTGTACATTCATAAGAAAATGAGTTTGCAGGCCTGCGTCTGAATATTCAGACTTACAAAGTGGGAGACTGCAGACAGAAAACAAAACGTAAAGTCTACAAAACTAAGCTTACAGATACAAACCCGTTTTCAGGTACACCTTATTGAATAATATAATATTCCACATTTCTAACCCACTTTCAGCCCCAGTGCTCCTCAGAAGGACTCCATCGCCTCACCCTTAAGAAACAACTCCAACAAGGTAGTTCAGTGCCGACTATAGGAAACTTATTGTGAAATATGAGACCTCAGATACATGAGCAATAAGTCAAAGATGTCACAATATGTAATGTAATGTCAACGTGAGGGGTTCTAAGGAAACTGGCCTCATGTCTAAATGTCAAATGTTGAGCTCATATGCCACTTAACAGCAGCAAAGCCCTTGTGTGCGCGCACAGAAATTGGGTGAAAGCACTGGGGGGGAAAAAAAGGTGAGAGAGAAAGTAGAGCACCTGGATAAGGGCCAATAGAGAGTGGGTATTCTAACAGGGAGCCCTTGAGCACTGATCAGATGGTGAGAACGCTGTAATACACAGCAGCGTGGGCGTGTGGAGGCTTGTGCCTCATGTGTGAAACAAACCAGACCAGCACTTCTTCTGTGCAACAAAGCACAAAGACAAAAAAAAAAAAACCTTCACAGTTCACATCTAGCAGATAGCAACTCCAAGCTTGTGTCATGAAGTGAGAAAGTCAAAATGCACTAACAAACTTCTTTGTTTTAACGCTGCAGACCGAGCTCTACTTTCATACCACTTCCCCCTCAGTGCTTGGGGTCTTGGTGAAAGTGTGTGAAGAACCTGTCTCGCATGTTATTTTCTATTCTTAATTGATTGCTCAAACATACATCAGTACCTACTTTTACATCACTTCTATGCAAATTGTATACGTGTGATGATAAATGATCTTTAACTCAGTCAGGGATGCTTTGAGTAGGCCTTTGTGAACACTTCTAATTAGGTGTATTTCTTTAAGATGTACTGAGCGAAAAGCTATGTTTCGCTTTATCAAAGTGAAACGTTAATGTTTCACTTCTGAAACACCATGTCGTGCACATGGACATTTGTGGTATGGAGTCATTTGTCTACAATGTACAATGTTGTACAAACTTTTGTTTCATCTGTTTTACAGTCATTGTTGTGTACGTTTTGGTGACATGACGCACGCGGCTTTGCATATTTTAATCTTCAGTTCTTTCACAGGTGAAATTAATTGTTTTGCTGCATAATAAAAAGAGAGACAATTCAGCACGTGATGGGAGTGTTGTGGTACGCAGTCGATACCACTTCAGCCTGCTGCAGGCCTGGACGGGTTCAGGTTACAAACACCTGCAGCGGTTTATAGTCCTAGAAAGGTAAAAGTAAGTTAGAAGAGGGGAAACTCCAGTTTGAAGGAGCAGTGTTTTGTTTGTGTCTGGAACAGAGCGGGACTAATGCGATACCATACACAAGACATTTGATCTGAGCTTTGAAAAGGTAAATTTTCTCCCCGATTTGTCAAGTGTGCATTAGAAGTAAAGTTTGAAAAGACTGTCAGTTCCTTCACACCTCGATCAACCAAGTATGGTTAATTTTACACCGCTGGCAACATCATGAAGGGGAACTGTTTGAGGGGGTGGTTTATGACCATTTGTTACATTTGTTAGTACAAGCAGGTAAAATGCTGTGCAGGCTGGGGCAATGTGAGTTTGTTAGTGCACCCAGCAAGCAGACCTAACACCTCCCCACAGCAGCGGTTTTTGCAGTATATTTACTGAAGACCACAGTGAATGCTTCAAGCCGATAAGCACAAGGCATGAAAAGGTCCATGGCCAGTGCACACTGCCCCGTGCACTAAGACACGAAGACGTGAATATGTGAGGGTGTTATTCTTTAGTAAGCTCGTGCTTTCAGGTGCTGGTTAGATCTCCTGTCAGAGAGCAGGAGGGATGGTGTTGATGCTTTCAGGCAGAAAATCAGGCAAAGACGCTGACATGTGTAGTGAACATCGCCCCAAGTTCAATTGCATGTCTTGTTTACTGGAACCTGCTCTCATATATATATATATATATATATATAAATAAAATCTTATCCTTTCAACTGGCACAACAGTAAATAATTGTGTGTTTTACAGTATTCTTCTAAAGGTAAATAGGAAAATACGATTAGCCTATTTGTGGATGGATTTTGAGACAAAAGCTCCCTGTACCAGAAAGTAACGGAAAAGAAAGACATAATAAATATTTTAGGTCAGACTTGGTATGGGTGGATAAATTCAAGGAAATTCAAAAACAATCCCTACTTTTGGCCAAACCGTTGTTCTTTCCAACAAGAAACATTTACAACAGCCTCTTCAGGCAAAGGCTCCGTAAGGTCCTAGGATTGTGGCCAGTAGGCCCATTTGGTAATTAATCCACGGATCTATTGCTTCTCAGAATCAGGGCTGGATTACCATCAGGGCAAAGCCAACCACTGCTTAAGGTCCCCTATATATATATATATATATATATATATATATATATATAT
>JAVQJF010048256.1:0-23291 GCA_036023855.1 Gadopsis marmoratus
TGTGTGTGTGTGTGTGTGTGTGTGTGTGTGTGTGTGTGTGTGTGTGTGTGTGTGTGTGTGTGTGTGTGTGTGTGTGTGTGTGTGTGTGTGTGTGTGTGTGTGTGTGTGTGTGTGTGCGCCCGTATCCTTACGAGGACTGAATCTCATCACACAAACGGAAAAGGTGAAGTTCTCCACACTGCAGATGCATCGTGTTGGATTTCTCAAATGCTATAAGAGGATAGGCTGAATTCTTTTATATAAATTGTGTAAAGGGTTACACTAAAATGAGTAAATAAAAAAAAGAGGTAGCTTTTTTGCTGACTTCTCATAGCAGGACACACATTTAACTACGAAGATTAACGATCGGTCGAGGCAGACGACCGCCCACCCAGAGCCTGGTTCTGGTTCTGCTCTCCTGGTGCTGCTCATGGTGGGAATTGCTGGGTCTCTGTAAATAAAGAGTCGGTCTGGACCTGCTCTATATGAAAATGTGCCCTGAGATAACCTTATTATGATATGTGTGATGTGGCGCTATGTAAATAAAACTGAATTGAATTGATTTGAACGATGGCTTCATTCCAAATAGCTGCTCCAGTTCCAGGGCCCTGGTATTGGGGACTGGCACCACTTACTGGGACACTTAAATAGAACAGAGCCATCATCAGTGGTTATCAGTTCCACCTGTGCTGTTTCTGTTATATGAGTCAAAATGTCTGAAACCAGCCTGGAGCGCTCCCAGTCTCTTCGCAGCTCACAGTTGATGCTGATTATGAACGGTTTGATTTTGGAAGATGTGGGGAGTTAGGTATGCTGAAAATAAAAGTGTTTGTTTATATACATTTTTGATGCAAATTTTCGTAAAACACAACCTTCGCATATTTTAAAGTTGATATCGCTAACATGCTAGCAACCAGCTACTAACAAGCTCGCTAACATGCTCAGAGAGCTTTATTTTCCCCCTTCAATGCGTTTCATTGAACAATGGTGAACAATAATGAACAGAAGGGAGGAATAAAAGACAGCAACGAGAAACAAGAGTTCCTGGTTGGCAGAGAGAGGTCACCAAGCCTATGGAGCTTTATTCCTATCTTTGATCAAGCGCATGCTGTTTCAGTTTGAGAGCATGATTTATTGATTTCATGTTCAGATTTTGGACTTCTCTCACTCAAAACTCTTCTCTCGCACGCAAACAGCACCTGCTTGCACTTGGATTTGCTCTGTTTCTGCTCAAACTGGATGCTTGCAATCACATATGTTGTTGCTTGTGCAGATTTGTTCTCCTTGCAGTCGGGCTGCATCTGTGCACTCCTGGAATTTCCCAAAAAATTTCCCAACCAATAGAATGCCAGCTGTAGTGTCACTCTCGCCCTCCACGACTTTATTGTATGTACAGTAAATATATACACTGCTCAAAAAAATTAAAGGAACACTTTTTAAGCACCTTACCCAGTCCATACCAGTATAGATATCCAGCATGATTTTTTTCCCATTGAGATCTGATGTGTTTTCAATGTGTTTCTTTAGTTTTTTTGAGCAGTGTGTATATATATACCAGCAAGCAAACCTTTTCTTTTACTATAATATATTTCATATACCAGCACCAATTCCAATTCCATGAGTGCACAGAAGCAGCCTCAGTGTGAGGAGAAGAAATCTGTGCAAGCAACAATATATTCGAGTGCAAGCATCCAGTTTGAGCAGAAACAGAGCAAATCCAAGTGCAAGCAGGTGCTGTTTGAGTGCAAGAGCAAGGACTTGAGAGAAACTATTACAAAATCTGAACATGAAATCAAAAAGTCTTAAACTGAAAGAGCATGTTCTTGATTAAAGACAAGGATAAAGCTTTACATACATTACAGCACTTTATATTAGGGCTGGGTGATAGTTCATTATTACCATTTACACAATTTTTTTGTTACCATTTGTATAATTTAGCACAATTTAACAACTTCATCAAGTTCTGTCACGTTGCTAATAAAACCTTTCAAAATGAATCGATAAAGTTTTATTTAATGCATATGAAGAATTGAATTACATGTAATGTGCAACCATGACGCACAATGAATAGTTTAGAACATTAGTTTAAAGCAGCAGTGCAGTAATATGACTTTTTCCACAAGCTGCAATAAACCTATAGAAGTTCAGCCTGCAGCGAAGTGCGACGTGTTCTGACGTCCCTTCTTCTCTTTGGCGCAGCATATGGAATATGTATTGGAAGAAGTGCACTGAGAATACATCAGAAATGATTCCATTTTCCTCCCGGTGCCGTCCCTCCTCCTCCTCTCCCATCAACCAGGCTGGGAGTGGAGCGCTGCCGCTGCGCGTTCCGCCGCAAATTTAATTACTTAGAGTGTGTGTGCATGTGGAAAGCGTGTGTTGTGTGTGTGTGTGTGTGTGTGTGTGTGTGTGTGTGTGTGTGTGTGTGTGTAGCCCATTTAGTTTTCTGCATGCTGCTCCACACTGTGTACTGTATGTGTGTGTGCAGATGGCAGGAAGGTCGGAGTGAGTGGGAGGAGTGTGGTTATAGACTTTACAATTTCTCCATAGGTCGCATACCTATGGAGAAATTGTGGCCTATATCTTTTGTGACTTGGGTAATGTAAGTATGTGTGGGGGTTTCAGCAGCTGCTGTTACTTGTCTTGTGCCAGTTACACTGAGCAAAGAAGAATCTGTGTCAGCTGCATGTAGCAGGATGTTATTCAAAGATAAATTAAACTTTTGTACCCGTTACGAGTAATTTGCCACTTTTCAAAAGAGGATATAACCATTCTGGATGCCTGTTAACTGTATTTCATGGGTCCAGTTGTGGTGACAACAAATGACCAGCATGTAAAAGCTCAAAGCAGCAAGTAGTCCTGTAACCTCAGAACACTGAACACCACAGAATTATATGACACAGAGTAATGTGCTGCGTCACGGAGTAACATAGAGACTGTGTGGCAGTCAACTATGAGTAGCAAAGCATGAGCAGAAAGTCGTAGATGTCGCTAGATTACGGCATGCTCTAATTTGCATATCAATTATTAAATTAAATTAATTAATTAAATTAAACCTTTTTAAAAGACAATTTAAAAAGTTACTCAAATTTTACTTCCATATGCATTTAACCTTTAATGTCAAAAGCCTGATGTAGAAAAAACTCACTCTCTTAAACTCATCGTGCCATCACACATAAACTAGATCATTTAAAACAGAATCAAAGGAGAAGGAGCTCCCCAGACAAACAACGGGGGATGCCGATTGGTCAACTGAACACTGAGAAATATTGGCGACTCCCCCTGTAGAGAGAAGAAAGTTCTGCCCAAAACGCTGCTAGATTTTCTTGGCAAAAATTAATTTCAATTTAAGTTCAACTTCTGTATTGATGATTGTATTCATTTCATATTATTATTTGTTCTTACATCAGAAGAATGCCATGACAGCATCCCTTATACAGTATAAAGGTTACAATAGTGCTGATTGGCCCCATTATGTGCTGAAGTGGGTTTATTTTTCAAAAGGAGCGACGCCTGAAGGCCTTGTGGCTTTTCATGAGTTAATCACAGTTTTTCAACGCTGGTCCCCCTTTTTCTAATGCAAAGCTCACGGGTGCTTAAACACTACAGGATACAGATGTGGACCTGTACATGGCATTCTGCGTACACCAATGAAAATGAAAATGTGTAACTGTGTATGGTGCTTTATCACAAAAATCCATTGAATCTCTTGTGTTTTAGTCATTTTTATGGTTTAGAAATCTGGTGATAAGCGCCAGTGCTGAGAGAATTATCTGAGGACAACTACATGTAAGACAGGACATTATGTTTTTTATGCCACGCGGATATTCTGCACAACATGCCAGGTCCTCACTGTTCCAACCAATATGTGCGCTCTCACAACATGTATACGTGCCTGCATTTATTTCCTGGCTTCACGGCTGGAACGTGCAATGTCACAGTCTCCTATGGGGCCTATCAGCCGTGCAGGGGGAGGCAAGCTGTGGCTTCCAAGCTGTTTCCTCCAGTCCTCCAGTCAGAATGTAAGAACACGCTGTTACCCTGGTGAGAGGCGGCTAGTACAGAGTATAGATTCGAGACACTAAAGATAAAATGGACTCTTACAGACTGCTGTGGTTGTGTAATCCACTTGACAAGCATGTAATGACAGTCACCCATGAAGAAGCCTTGCAGATTAAAAGCAAAGATTATGTGCAAAGAATCCTGTCAAACCTTCTCTGTGTCTGACAGTAGTGGTTGTGCAGCAGGGCTCAGGGTTAATGGCTGCACTCGTTGTGTCTCTACAGAGCAGCCAGAGCGTTCGGCGAATACCTGTCCAACACCAATCCAGAGAACTGCAACGGAGCAGGTAGGTGACACTCGCACTGTGGAAATAAAATGATCACCACAACAACATCAGCAAGAAACACCAAAATCAGACATCTAACATTTGTGTCTGTTTTTACACGCAGCGTAATGAGCAAAGCACCCTCATCATTGCAGCTGCGACCTTATCAATGAGATGCAGGGTAAATTTGCATTTAGACATCTGTCATTTATGGAGCTTCTGTTGCATCAGACCTCATCCACTGTCGGTGTTTTATCAACAAAATTGCCGAGAAATTCATTTAGCTGGTTGCTGGTGTCAGTTTGACACACTGCTGCCGGTACCTGTCTCAGGACCAGTCCGCGAGAGGACCAGGGCAATAAGGCCCGGGCACACCAGCGTTTAAAACACCAAAATTCCACAGTGGAATTGCCCCAATCAGGACATTCTCATTTTCCCGTTAGCTAATTGTTGTTCAGGTTATGGCCTAAGTCAACAGTCCAGCTAGATTGAAGAGCTGACTAGCATTTTAATGACTGACTAGCATGTTTCCAGCAAGCTACTGTGAAGAGGTGCTCTGCAGGCACAGTAGTTCACCAGCCCCGTGAGTTGTCACTATGTTACAAAGCTTCTAGCACAACGTATTTTCCAAGGACGCGTGGACGAGCTTTGCTGTGCCACTTTCTGGTGTGACACAGGCTTTATGCCTTAAAAAACAGTCCTACCCAAAAGAGTAGACCTGCAATGAAACTAAAGAGGATAAAGGTCGCTTTCTGCTCAGTATTCATCAGTATCACTCTGCAACAAGCATGACCTGCGCTTTTTTATCCACAGCACAGATAGCATGAGAAAAGTCAGCCCATTCCCAGGAGCTAACACTCAGTTTCACGCCCGCAGCATTGCAGCTGTGTTCTATCGTCCATGACCCTCCAGGACGACAGGACATTTGTTTCTGTACTGTACCATCTCATAAATTTCTCTCATCCTTCCTCTCCTTGCACCTTTCCATCACTCAGCCACCTTTCCCCGCTCATCCTCCAGAAAGCTTTGTTGGCTCGCAAATGTTTACCGCTCTGTTGCCAAAGCTACAAATCCCAAAGCGCTACAGTCCCTCTCTGTTCATTTACATTTTAGGTATTTATCTGGCTACTCGTGTACAGAAGCTGTATAAATTACAGACGTGTTGGTTTTCTTGTTGCTTCTCTCCATCTTCTCCAGATCATCTCTTGTCTGACACCTTCCCTGGTCCGGACTGCGACTCTCCAGACGTCAGCCACTTGCATAACAACAATCTGCCACCACAGAGCCGCTGTTTGCCCATAGCTAAACCCAACCAAGCCAACCAATCCAATCCCAGTGCTCACCCACAGTCTCAGCCTCGGGTCTCCTCCCTCCAGTCTCAAGCGATTTTGGGCCCCTCCAAACGTCGACTCTCTGTTGAGCGCAGCCTCTCCACAGAGGACGCAACAGGTGCCGCAGGCCCCGAGGGGAACGTGGCGGTGAAGCCGGCCAGAGTGTACACAATCACCAGGGAAGGAGGGATGACACTGGGGGGCCGTGGCAGCGAGGAGAGCCTGGAGCTGGAGGTGCTGAAGGGCACTAGGGAGCAGACTCTGTCCCAGGCCCCTCCCTCTGCCAACCACAACCAGTCCTGCACCAGCCAGCCGTCCGCCACAGCGCCCCGCGGTAGCCATCACCGTAGTAGCCATCACCGCAGCAACCATCACCATGCCCAGCAGCATCACGGAGGCCTGCCGTCATCATCGCAGCCACTGCAGAGCTCGGGGAGTGCCAGCAACATCCGGGACTGGGGGATGAGGAGAGGGGGGTCGCGGGACGACTACACCCCTGACTGCGTGGCCTGCATTCGGGCGCCGTGTCAAAGCCAGCGCTCCCTGGACCTGGATACCTCACCACGAGATGGAGGGAAGCACCGCAAGAAACTGGAGAGGATGTACAGCGAGGACAGAGCATCTACTGATGACAGGGGTAAAGAAAGACGGATGGGAAGATGGGTGGGCTTATATAAGATATATACATCTGTCATGTCAACAGCTTTGTGGTTTGTGTGTTCACCCACCTACAATTTGTAAAGTAACAGGTGTGAAAAATATTTACGATGCCTAAATACACCCTACATTTCAAGTAAAGAAAACAGTAAAACAAGGTGTATTTCACCCCGTTCACCCTCAGATGTTTCACTTCACACTCTCTTGTCATCATGCATCCACTAGCCTCCTCCACTAATTGTCAGGCCCGTGTTTGAATGTTGTGCTCGCTAACGCCACGCCTTCCTTTTGTTTTCCCTGTTTGCAGAGGACAATCCTAATAGCTGGTTCCCCAAAGAGAATATGTTCAGCTTTCAGACAGCCACCACCACCATGCAGGCGTGAGTATGGCATGGAAATCCGCCTTCACTCCCACTCCGTGCATCACAGTGTCTTGCTGCACAGACCACCGTGTTGGCAGGATACGGCTCAGCCTTTTCCTTCCAACGCTCAAATGCAGCGTTGTACTACAAACTCATAATGAGCTTCCACACATTTCTCACTTGTTGGTTTCACCAATATATGAAGCCAATACAACTTGTTATAATAAGGTATTGGCCAGTCATAGTTGTCCACTTCTGCTGAGAAGTCATTGGTTGCCAATATTGAAATGATTTTTTAACCACATTGAAATGTAATTTTCCATTTGATTAAGTATAATGTATTGCTAAACAAATACATTTAGTTAAAAAAAATATATGTTAAATAGACATTTAATTTCAATCAAAATGTCAACGTGAACTTTTGAATTTGACTGAGATCCTGATTTTAGCGCATTAATAATGAAAATTACATGGAAATGGCCCTTTTTATGGTCATCTTCATATGGGGACTTAATGAAAGAGGTCTGCTATTGATCCCCCTATTAAGAAAATTGTCATTTTCATTTAAAATAATGAAAAATCTAGACATAGTTTACAAATAAAATGGAAAAGTGCATTTTGCAGATTTGTTGCCAAACCAGTTCAGCATTGCACATTCAAACAAGAAATCAATTTCTCATTCAGTTTCTATTCAACTTGATGCAAAAAATTCCCAAACTCCCCTGAACAAATCCACTAATCATGGCGATTCATTGATTTGAAATCTGGTGTGACCAGATCTTTACTTGGAATTAATGTGCTCCTATTTACAGGCAAGGCAAGGCAACTTTATTTATATAGCACTTTTCAGACACAGAGGCTATTCAAGGTGCTTTACAAAGAGATAATTCAAATCAAAATATACTAGATACAAAGAAAGAAAAACAATTAAAAACAAAGAAACAAATTAAGAATACATTAATAAATTCAAATACAATTTTAAAACAAGAAAGCCCTGGAAAACATCAGAGATTTTAATTTAGATTTAAAAGAAACTAGCGTTGGGGCATATTTAAGATCGTCAGGAAGCTGATTCCATCTAAATGCAGAATAGTAACTGAAAGCTGCTTCACCCTCTTTGGTTGTAATTCGAGGAATAACCAGCTGACTATTTCCTGAGGATCTAAGTGCCCTACTGGGATTATATCTATTAATAAGATCAGAGATATATTTAGGCCCGAAGTTATTAAGGGATTTGTAAACTAGCAGCAATACTTTAAAATCAATTCTATAATTAACAGGAAGCCAGTGTAAATATTTTAAATGGGAGTAATGTGTTCAGATCTCTTTGTTCTCGTTAGATGTCTAGCAGCTGCATTTTGAATAATCTGAAGTTGACTAATGGTTTTTTAGGAAGACCAGACCATAGACCATTACAATAGTCCACTCTACTAATAAAAGCATGAATCAATATCTCTAAATCATGTCTAGACATAAAATCTTTAAGCCTTGCTATTTGTTTAAGCTACAAAAACTCAGATCTGAGTCAATTAAAACACCAAAGTTTCTGACTTGGGTTTTTGTCTTAATAGCTTTAAGATCAAGCTGAGAAATAACGTTCTCTCTTTCTTCTTTTTTTCCAAATACTATAGTTTCTGTCTTGCCGGTGTTTAATTGAAGGAAATTTAATTTCATCCAATTACTGACTTTTTCTAAACATTGATAGAGTGAGTCTAATGGACCATAATCACTCAGTGAAAGTGCTAAATAAATTTGAGTGTCATCAGCATAACTATGATAAAATATATTATTATCATAGATGATATGACCAAGAGGGAGCATATACAAATTAAAAAGTAAAGGTCCAAGAATCGAGCCCTGAGGGACTCCAGAAGTCATATTAATCCGTTCTGATTTATGATCACCAATGGCTACAATGTAGCCTCTATTTTCTAAATAAGAGCTGACCCAACCAAGGACAGTTCCAGATAAGCCAACCCAGTTTTCTATTCTATGTAAAAGTATTTTATGATCCACAGTATCAAAAGCAGCACTCAAAGCAACACAAGAACTGATGTTTTACCTGAGTCTGTATTTAGACGGCTATCATTTAGCACTTTTATAAGAGCAGTTTCAGTGCTAGGATATTTCCTAAAACCAGATTGAAAATTGTCCATAAGATCATTTGTGTTCAGAAAATTATTCAGCTGAAAACTTTCTCAATAATTTTACCAATAAAAGGAAGATTAGAGATCGGTCTATAATTTTTTAAAAACTGAAGGATCAAGTTTACTTTTCTTGATAAGGGGCCTGATAACAGCAGTTTTAAGTGACTTTGGATAAATGCCTGATAAAAGTGAGCCATTCACAATTGTCAGAATGTCAATTTCCAAACAACTAAAAACATCTTTAAAAAAGGATGTTGGGAGGATGTCAAAACAGCAAGTAGATAAATTAAAGATCCAAATAAAATATCAGCTTGTCAAAAACCTGTCTAGAATGTTGGAATTAACCAGATTTTCGTCTAGACAGATCACATGCAAACACACACACACACACACACACACACACACACACAAACACACATGCCCTCCACTCCACTGTGACTAGTTAATCATCACCTATCACCCAGATCTTATAATTATGACCCTCAAACAGACAAAGCTCACCCGCCATGATCCTTCCCCTCATCTCGCCCACACTCCCTCTTCTCTCGCCGTATGTCGGCTTCTCTTTTCCCCTTTTCCATCTGTTTCCATCTGGCGTCCCTATTCGGGTCAGACTGATAAATGGGCCCGACAATTGATTGAAATGACCAGCCAAGTCAGTGTCTTTCACATCTAACATGATGGGTTTGACTCATTTCACATTTAAACTGTTTGTCCTTAACCTGAACTCTTCTAACAAGACATGTTGATCAGATCAGGTGGGTATGTACATTATCATCATCTGTCCTGTACAAGGATTCTGTCCTCTCTCGCAGGATATTTTGAGGTTATATTCAGGACCTTTCCACTCCACTTGAGTTTCTTTGTATCCTCACCTTGTATCCTCACCTGAAACTGACACCTGTTGCTAACTTCTCTTTCATTTTGTCCTCTCTTCTTCTTTCTCTCCTCTCTATGTGGCGGCTTTCCAAACCACGACTGTAGAATATCGTGAGTAACTCTTTCAACCGCCCCCGCTGTTCTTCCTCGTTGCTCTTCCTTTTTCTCACTCTTGTCAGTTAGGTAACATGTCTTGAAATGCCTTTTCCTCATGTGGCTTTGTGCTATTCAGTCTGCTGTGTCCTTAACCCCCCTCAACCTCAGTGTCTGATGGACTCGGTGTTTGAAGTTCCGACTGAAGATTCAGTCAGTAGTCAGCTGAAGTGCAGGGACGGTACTGTACAGCAGGAATAGAATGAGAATCGGCAAAACTGAAATAACTGATGGCACGGAAATATTGTACATTTATGAGCTGCACAAATGGTCATCAAGTTAAAGTATGGAAGTATTGGTGTACCTCATCTGAAGAGTAGTGACAGTTGCTGAATTGTTCTTTCATATATTACCCAACAACACCGTGATGACTTCTTATACACACTTGCACGCTTATGCAACCATCATGAAAAGCATGTTGGTCAAAGCAAAGCCATTGTAAAGAGAGACACAGATCAAGCTGATGAATAGGACGTGCAACAATATTTATTCACATATCTAGCATTCGTGCTGCATGTAGCACTATAAAAGCGAGGAGTCACATTGAATAATTAATTAGTTAGTCAGAACTCTTGGCTGTTATCTGGTTAATTACGTTCTCTTCACACAAGTGTCTGTGCCAGAGATGCCAAATATGCTGCCACCCACTGAAAGGTAGCGCGCTGGACTGTATGGTTTTGAGTGGTCAGTCTGTCGCTACATAGAAAAAGCTGACAGCAGCATCAGTAGTTAGGGGATATTAGTCAGATGTCAAAGCCTTTACATTGTGAGACAATACTCAACAGCAGTTTGTAATTATAACCATGAGCGGATTACTGCTACTAACTGTGTAGCTGTAATAATAAATATAACACCAGTCTGAATGTCATGGTAGTTTCATTTTTGAGTATTGCCTGTATTATACCGCAATATGATGTAATATTATCTTAGTATATGCGAGCAAAAATAATTTTCTATATTTTCTGTAAAATCAAACTAGCTAAGGTTACTTAAAAATTGCTACAATTGCCTGGTGTGGAAAGAAAAGCTCTACATCAACGGCATTATTTTATAAGACTCCTTTCAAATACAAACAAAATGAGTTTGTGGTCATTGGAGCAACTTATCAGATTTAACACAATGTGGACCACATTGCAGTTTAATTTACAGAAAATACTGTAATTTAACTCACAATTGTTCAGCCCGAGCACTAAGCTAGTATATCTGTGGCTATAACTCGTTGAAGCTGTCAGGCTGTCTAATTTTGGTGAATGTCAGGATTTAATCTTAACATACAACCTGCCTCTGTATAAAAAAATGACACCGCCTAAAACCCACTGAAACATATTGCAGGTTAATATCACAAAAGCATTCCCATAGGAAATCTAATCTAATAAATCTATAAACAGAGTTATTGCCAAAGGCTGACTAACCTACACTGTGACGTCATTGCGTTGTCCAACCACTTGGTTGAATTTGCACCAAAGAGGACGAGGGTCTCGGCTTTCAGAGGTTCTGCTGATGGTTGGAGAGAGTGACAGACTGAAGGAAGAGGCACCAACACGTTCATCTTTTTCAGTTACAGGGAACAGAAAGTGAGTGAGCTCATGAGGCGGGAAATGATGTAATAGCCATGCAGAGAATGAACTGTGCGGGCTTTTCGGGTAATAAGCACTGTGCAGACGCCAGTGACTTCAGCCCATCGTGTGTCGTCCCAGAGCTCATCAGCTGTCTGTCAAAACCAGACTGCAGGACGTGGCTTCATTTCTGACATACGCTGTCGCTGATGATTCTCGTTATGTCTGACATCCTGTCGGAACCATTACTGTCCCCTTTGGGAAAGACACGCACACGCCGACCAGCTGACACAGCGGCAGAGTGAGAAATAATAGACATCAAGGGAGGGACACGCAAAAAGGAATGCTTTGAGATTCGTTTCAAAATCAGTTTTAAATGAAAAAGACTGAACGATGAGAGTCAGTCATTAGTACTAGGAGTTGGCAGACTAATACTGGTGACTTAGCGATATAGTTAACTCTCATTGGATATGCAGTTTTTCCGGTTACTCCTCAGTGTCTTTTCTTGTAGATCTATTGCATTGTGGTCCTAGTGTGTGTGTGTGTGTGTGTGTGTGTGTGTGTGCTGTGAGAATATCCACAATGTGTTCTTCCTCTCGTGGATGAAACTGTGCTGTTATCGCTAACCACTCAGCAAAGCTAACCAACACCCGCACTAATCCTTATGGACGTGAAGCTCCTGGCTTTAAACCCCTTTATTGTTGCCCCATCCCACCCTGACTGGAACATTACATTTATGCCCGAACTCAACTAGACCCAATGGGCTTACATCTGGTCAATTTACTCTCAACTTTCATTTCATTTCATTTCAGCCAGGCCGAGTCAATAAAAGAGAATAGCTCAAAACCAAAAGTTGGAGTACAGTTTAAACGATGTCTGAATTGAATCAGATGCACTTTTGTAAAGATTATTTACCCCTTGGGTCAGTTTGGGTTCTGACAAAAATTCTTTGGTGCTAGATCAGGCGCAGCGACAACATAATAAACTTTATTTCCCCTCAAAACCACTTAACGCTTTGACGTCCTGGCAGGGCTTTCCGAGGCATTGCTGAGAGAAAGAGGCGGAAAAGAGAGCAGGAGGCAGCCACCATGATGGAGAGGTACCGTGTCCTGGCCGTCCTGTCCTGTCCTGTGTGGTGCTAAGACGTCCCTTTTACAGTACTGCGCCGCAAAGACCACATCAGGTCTTAAGACCTCTCTTTTCTTAATGGACCACTCGGCTGGTCTTTAACCTGATCTCTATACTGTACATGTTCAACGAGTGACTGGGGCCTCTAATTCCCTCAAATGCCTTCTGTTTTTGTCCGATCCCTTAGTGAAGCTGCTGTCAATGAAAGTAAACACTTCCAGCACAGATGTTTCACACTACAAGCACTCATCATAATCCCTCTGTTGCTCATAGGCTTTTCATTTGAAACACCTGTTGGAGATATTGAGTTCCATTGACAGTGATTTAACATCCCTCAACATCTGACGCCACACTGATGGAAATAGGGCTGTAAAAATGTACGTTACGGTGACTCTGCCCTGTGTGCTGCGGTACACGTAATCCCCCCCACTTCAAGTTTTTTACCGGCACTTTATTTAATAAAGGCCAACCGAGATCTTCCTTACTCTACATGCACCGTTGGCTGGCACATGGACTTGAAATGGTGGACGTAGGTCAGTACAGTACGTGGAGATACGGTTGTGAATGTTAGTGAACACAAGTCAAATGTTTTCCAGGCAGTTTTGTACGGCTCTGGACATATTCATGCTTATAGTGGAGAATCCTACTCAGAGGACAGCAAAAAGCTTTAACAGGGTAGCAAAGCCCACAAATCAAAAAATAACACTACTTATTATACTTATACTGATAACAATGATCACTATTGTCGTTATAATCATCATAATCCATCGATATATAATCTAGGAATCAGAGCCGAAAGGCTGCTAGCTACTTAACAGAAAGAACACCCATGCCATTGATGCATCTACTTCACCAAGGAATGCTAACTCTAATTCCGTTTGCTAGTTTTTTCCAGAGCTCTCAATCACATCTCAAAGTCTTCGCTAAGATAGATTGCTCAGTTGCCGGGTCACATGATAAAGACAGTGAAATGTCTGGTGGAAAACCAGAAGGGACCTTTATTTATCATCACATCAGATGTTTCCAGGGCTTCCCAGCAGTATCCAACAATAATTCCTAATGGTACGATTAAATGGATGCAACAGGGACCCAGTAAGCGACATGAAATCCAGGAGCTAGTAGTAGAGTCATGGCTTGCTGCAGGTCTGATGGAGCTGACTGAAACTCCACAAAAAGGGATGGAAACACCACTGTCACAACGATTCCCCTTTTAGTTCACTGGTGTGTAACGTCTCCTGACAGCCAGCAATCAGATACAAAAACATTTTCTAGCCAGGATTACTGCCTACAGCAGGCAAGATGAGGCCTTTTTTGAGGAAACTGAATTCAGTGCAACAGATTTGCTGTTAACGTTATAAAAGTCTCCATATTAACCCGATGGCATTTTTATCTTATTGTGTTCCTTAATCATTCCTGCATTATGTTGCTACCTTATCGTTATCAGCTGTTAACAGCCAGTTTTACATTTAGCCACAAGAGGCAAGATGAACTTAAACTTAAACAATTGCCACGAAAAAAACCCCACTAAGATGTGAAATCTAACTTTCATTAACAGAAGGTGAAATTATCTCACGTCAAAGGACGATTTCCTTTCATCTTGTCCTCTGTCAGCTCTATCACTAATCTCTATGAACAGATATCTGTATGTGAATGCAGCATTTGCAGGCAGGGGACAAGACTTCGGAAGCGTTCTGGTTTCCGCTTGTAGTCCGAGTGGGACTCACCAATCGGTTTTGGTTGCAGGCATCTCAGGATCCATCGGCTATCGTCTGACAGCGGTTTATCTTTTTGTCAGTCTTGGAACCCTGAGCTTCTTATTAGCTTCTTTTAAAATGTATCTGCATTCAAATCGTTGTCAGATGATATCTGATGGGTTTCCGAAATTGCTAATCAGATTGTAAACAATGGCCGGCACATGGAAGAGGAAGTGTTGGCCCAGATATCCTCTGGCTACAGCAGAAGCCCCGAAACATTGACTACTGCCCCCAGGGGCAGATGATGGGTTCCAAGATTGTCTTAGTCACAAATGTAGATCCTCTCACTCCTTTTCTGTTTACACTTTGTGTGGGGTTTCCTCTCTGCTCATACTCACCTGCCTGCCATCAGTTCATCAAAGAAAGAAATAGTCGAACACACAACGCATCAAATTGCATTTCCATAGCCTGCTGACTCATATTGGTTAACAGTTACTATGCTTTTACACTGGAAAGGAAACATTCCTTGCAGTCCTGTCCTGAACTACTGCTATAGGGCCACCACAAACCCTGCAACAGTATCCTGTCTGTGTGTGTGTGTGTGTGTGTGTGTGTGCGTGTGTGCGTGTGTGCGTGTGTGCGTGTGTGTGCGTGTGTGTGTTGTGAAACCTCGAATCTGTGGGCTGCTGATTTAATCAGTTCCTCACTGAACACTGAAGAGTGAAAGCAAGGTCTATCGATAGAAGGCCGCAGCTCACTGCTCTTTGGCTGGCACTCAAAGTGAACAAATCGATCAATATTTGGCAATAGACCTCACATCCAAGTGTGTGTGTGTTCTTCAAACACTGCAGGATAATTATTTTTGTGTGTGTCACATACTTTCAGAATGCAATGCTTTTGATAGAAAGTTACATCTCGGCTAGTTGCACAAATCGAATTTTGCATGTTTGCATTTATTTTTTTTGTGCAAAGCATTAGGAAAGGTCACAGTATTCATGCACACACAGCAACATGAATTTGACTCCGTACTCTTGATGCGTGGGTGTTGGTGATTTTAAAAGCTGTCAGTCAGTAAGAAAATCTAACGCTGGCTGACGGATGATGGATGCCCCCCTTCCTCTGAGTCATCCCTCTATTTTAGGCTCTGCCTTCACGACTCTCTATCAACGCTGACATGTCGACATTGTTCTTTGGAATGCCTTGAAACTGAACTCTGGATAAAACGTAGCTTGAGATATAGTATTGGCTTTTTATTAATGAGACTAAGGCCTTTACAGGGATGTTAAGAGTTATATAGTGTCACAAACAAGCTAGTAATACCTGACTACAGAGGTGGGTCTTATTAAAAATAATGAGTAGTGGGGTTGTGGACCCGCTCTATCATTGTCACGAACCTTATTACAGTCTCACAAAGCTTGGTTTCACATCACTGTACTATTGGCCTGTAAAATCAAAAAGTCATTTTTAATTGGGTCCAGTATGACCCTCATAACCAGGAGAATGTCTCCTACTACATCAGACGTTTTCAGATGTTTTGTATTGCTACCAGATGAATGGATTTAATTTTGGATTTGGTTTGTGGATTAACAAGCTCGCCATTGATTTCTTCTCTGTCCATTACCTACCGGCAATCCATGGAAGGCAGTGCTGGGCGACATTGCCCAAAATGCAGACTAAAACAGGATACCAATTTCAAGGCTCTCATCATGTTGCATATTGTAAAAATACAGGTGGTCCCACACAGCTGTGGACTATATATAAGTAAATAGAGCACCAAAGTCCAGTGTAATAATCAGATTCTGCACAAACGTCGGCACACTGGTTCATCTGTTCTTGCTCTTTGTGTTTACATTGGCCTGATTTTAGCACACAGCTCGCTGGCTAGCCTTTGCTACCAAACTATGCAGCACGGTCAGACTAAACAAAGCAGAATGCAAATGTGACTGTTAGATCTCCGAGACAGCGAGCTGGAGTCACGAGAGACACGTTAACTGTGACTGGTTAGCATGTAGTGCAGCTGTTTATGTTGCAGTTTACTGGACTGTCGTGACTCAAGACAACAGATGTATGACAATTAATTTAAATAATTCCATATGTCGTCCAGCTCTAATTTAAGGTCAGCCCAACCCCTGGTGGCATCACTGGGGTTATTTTCTCTGACTTTACAAGGTTCTTCCAGAGCCACAAAAGCCACTATGCAACTGTTTTCACAGGCTGATCAGTCTTCCCAATTATGAGTGAACTGATGTAAAATCCGTGAGTGCAATACTGTGTACTTTCTCTAGTTAGCTTAGCTGAAAGAGTGACAAATTCAGAATTCAAGTGAGTGCAAGGCCTACTTGCTCTGCACTGAGCCGTCGCAGTCAGACAACTGCACCTTGTTCCACTTGCTACCACTTAGAGACATTTCTCTATTCTGTTTCCTCTCCTCTTTCTCTTTTCTTATTCTCTCACCCACTCCTTCTCTCCAGTGGAAAAGAATCATCACGAACCACACAATGCCTTTGAAAAAGAATAAAGTCCATTGTTGGGAAAATAAGGCTTTTCAACCTGGTCTCGAGTAGAATATTTTTCTAACATCCATGCATTTATTTGTGATCAGGGTTACAACCCTGTGCGGGGAGTAATGCCAGGCAGGCGTCCAGCTGTGCAGGGAGAGGGCAAGGGAAGAAGAAGAGAGTCAACTAAAAGACAAGAATTCAGTCTGAGGTTTCCAATATGGTGGAGGTGGAACATGTATTTGATAGTCTGTCTTCTTGTACTTTTTGAAAGTTTTCTTCTTAGTCTCTTGCAGAGGTTTATAAATCACATATCTGAGTAACGTCAAACACTCATCATTTGAAGCACTACACTGGCTTTGGTTGGTACCAAAACCATCTCACTATCAGATCTTTGAAAGCAGTATATATAGTAATTATATGGCAATACAACAGTAACAATTAGTTAGCTATAATTATTAAAATTCTAAAGCTTTAAGTCCCTGTAATACCTTGTGAAAGGTGGCTAATGCACTAGCCAGCCGGGAACATTCGATCTCCAGTCAGTGACACAAGATGATGCAAACACACAGTTCACACAGTTTATTCAAAAGAACTTCCACTCAGTGCAGGTCAGTGCAGCCGTACTAACGTAGCTCCAGTTTGTGCATCGAATGTATCAACATAACATTTAAATCACTTGCCGCTCTTTGTACCCGGTTTATTTAACCACACTTAACATGGTTTTGATGCACATGTATTATACACATTTTTTCTATTATTGTGTGGGTGAAAAAATAGAAAGTTGCATACATGTAGACAAATGTAACTGATACAAGAACTAACATAAGCAAGTATATACATCATTTTCCAACCACCGTCATTGTTTGGATGAGGAAATAACGTATAACTGTAACGTGGAAGCTTTTTTATTGTGCAGCAGATAAAAAACTTTTTTTCAGCGAAATGATTAGGGTATTGTGTAGTATTTGTTTTTCACATGATAGGCACAAACTGGGTCTTTGAGGTACTTTGTAGCATAATGCATGCTAACACGTTAGCATGTGCAGATGACGGAGCTGCCTACTGGAGACGCAGAGCTGATTTTGGTACCAATCTTGCCACAGCTCTGGCTAGGGTCCAGAATTTCTTTTTGTCTGTTGATTCTCTGTTCCGTTCCTCATTCTTGTTGTCTCTGTCTCCTTCTTCTCGTCCCTAAAATGGTAGAAATTTCCGCAAACAACTTAGGATGGTTGGCAGCCGCAGGATGAAGGTCCAGAGTAAGTCTTTGTGTATCTTTATGCATGTGTCTGTGTGTGTGTCAGTACGTTTCCATTCATTCATGCTCCACAGCGTGCACCATCATACCATGCTTTATGCACGGAGCAACAGTACCGTGCATGTTCATAAAAATATGTTGTTTGAGTGTGTATATGAATCAGACATGGCATCATAACCTTATTCCTTAAAATCGACGGTCATTTGGTCTGTCTACACTGGAGGGTTTAGACTGGCGTATGTGACTGTGCACTTACATTTGCTTTAGAAAAATAAATGTAATTTTTGTCACGTTGATTGTGTACGGGAAAGTTCAAGGTAATTTGTAGCTAACACTGGTGAGTTATGAGTGCCATATAACTCTGAACTTCCACGCATTTGTTTATTTGCTGTTCATCTGAAACCCCCAAATTGATTTTGAGCAAAATGTATGGAGAAATTCTCACTATTTTAGTACTTTAGTGAACAAAGGTTTGGCAGACAGTCCCTCTCTTTTTCAAAATGAAGGTTTTGTCTCATTTGGTCAAAGGACAGGGTCGTCACCATATGACTGGGTGAGGGAGGGGGGGGTTTAGAAACATAGAAAAGGATTCAGCAAGTAGTTCTACTACCCTAACTTGTAGAAAAATAAAATTAACAAATAAACTAAAATTGTTTGCCTGGCAAAACATCGATAGCTAGTTACAGTCTAAGGAAACTGCTGTAACTGGGATTGGCTTAGTTCAAACAAAAACCTATGCCACGCTATAATTTGACAGTCTACATATTAGTGTCTTTAAGTGATACGAACATAAAGAGTCTATTGAGTGACACTTGGTGATGTGAAGTAAATCAGTAATATTAATTGAAAGTCTTTTTCCGAGAAAAAATGCCAAACATCTGCTGGTTCCAGATTTGTTATTGTGAGATCGATTTGCTGCTTCCATTTGTCTTATGTGACAGTAAACAAGAAATATTTGGGTTTTTGAACTGTTGCCCGGACAATACAAGGAGCGTGAAGACGTCATCTTGGGCGCTGGGAAAATTGGCATTGCCGTGGGCATTTTTCTTCATTTTCTAACAAACGTTTAATCGACTTATCGAGAAAATGATTGCAGTCAGAAGTGCACTCTGTTGCACCCGTAACCACAGCCAATGATGTCACGATGTACTGACACACCCTGGAGTCAGTACATCACTGCAACAAGGTGGGACGTTAGGCCAGCAAAATCTAGGTCTTTATCTTGTGTTGAATTGCTCTTTAAGAACTTTCTTTAAGAACAATATTGCCATTTCAACACAATACAATTTGAATGAAAATCAATTGACTATTATTACCAACTAGCTCCATGTTAACTTAAAGCACAACGGTCAGGTCAGGACACTTGATGCTCGATGTAGTTGATCACGCTGAGAGTGTGTAAATGGGTGTGTAAGTGATTCTCTCCCCCCCAACTCCATCAGCCTTCGCCGACCGCCGAGCCAAGAGCTTCAGCCGCTCGTGGAGTGACCCCACCCCCGTCAAGCCTGACTCCCTGCATGACTCCAGAGACAGTGAGTCGACACTCTCTCAATCACTCATGCAAACGGATAATAGCACAGACACTTACTCTGCATAGTCCTCACATGCACACTTATATACAGACACATGTGCTCGTGAATGCATGCGCACACGACTCCAGAGGCGGCGCACGTTACAAATACAGCAACTCACAGCTCAAAAATGCCCATAGAAACACATGCACACCCTTGTTGCACGTGGGAGAAAATACAACTACATGCTTTATATATACACACACACACACACACACACGCACGCAAGTACGCATACACATCAAAGCAACAGACGCACACATGCAAACACACATGCAAACACACTCGCTGTCTTATCGTTGTTTTTGACTGTTAACGTGTGTCTGCAGTATATCTGTTTACAGTGCGTGCTGCCTGTATCTCCACTCCTACTCTGTGTCTCTGTACTCGGCTGTTGCCATCCATCCAGACAGACCATCCACACCTTTCGACCTGTTGTACGTCTGTCTGCCTGACGCTTTGTGCTGTGGCTGTCTGCAACTGGCTTGGTGCATAAGGAGAGTGTGATTGTTCTGTGTCGTCTGCGGTCTGATTTTAACTCCTCCGTCCCCTCCCCTCTGTGCTGGAATAATAAAGTAACAGGTGCAACGCTTTTAAATGGAGCACCCTCCTCTCTAATCCTGTTTGTGTGTTATCCTTTCATCTCGCCCTTTGTTCCTGTGTGTGTGTGCCAGGTGGCGAGCTTCAGACCTCCTCAGGGACGCTAGATGAAGGGCTGGATGAGGACACCGACTGGGAGGAGGAGAGGGAGATGGAGAGAGTGGCCTGCGAAGGAGAGGACTTCATCCCACCTAAAATCATGGTGAGGATTCCGGCAATCGAATTTCATGCCGACTTTGAACTTAAACAAACTATATCCATCCAGTTATTACTACTGAGGTTTCTCTGCATGCTTCCTGTTTTCCACAGCTGATATCCTCCAAGGTCCCAAAGGCAGAATATGTTCCCAACATCATTCGTAGGAACGACCCCTCCATCATCCCCATCCTCTATGTGAGTAGCAGCCATCGACAGCTTTACACCACCACTCTATTTAGGCTTAAGGCGTCGTGTCCTGTACTTATTTATTAAGTCCATCATTGGTTGCAAAGAAGTGAAACTCAACATTTTCAAATGGATGGAGAGCAGATACAACATTGCTGATAGTTTCAGAGGTACTCAGTCTGGTGATCAACAACATATTTAGGATTCGCCCTCGTTAGGATTCGGGCCATGAACGTCTGCTCCATATATCATGGCAATCCATCTAACACCTGATATTTTAAAAAGCGCTCCACCGATTTAGCATTGCACTAGTATAACATTGTCAGAGAGACAGGTTGGACAGGCAAAAAAATGAAAATAAATGCTGCACGACCACAGATATCGTCTTTTCGTTCCACTTATTCATCCTCGCCAAAACCTGCTGCCTACGTTACCCACAATGCAGCTCAATGGTTGACAGTTCAGTTGGAGATTCACCCATGTTATGCTTAGTGGCTAATGTAGCCTCGAGCCGCTATCCTCAGGTAGTTCTGGTCTGGTCTGGTGACATCTTGTGTCTCGCTCTGGAGACACAAAAAGCTTTATACAATCCTTTTTCCCCATATATGCAGTAGTACGACCCAAGACAACCCATTATCCACCATCCATTCCCCAAATGATGTTGCATGCTTCAGTACTGACTATTTCTCACCTCAAATTAATCACAAACCCACTTCACCGAGTAGTTTAGGTAAAACCTTTTCTTGCAGTCTGAAAATCATAAGCAAAGACTAAGGGATGGAGCCGTTCAGTCAAGTGCGCAGGCTTCATTTTTGTCTGAGTGAAGAAGAGCTTTGCCAATCATCCACTTGAAATGAATTTTCTCCCGAGCAATGCACAGACTCATTTCAGCCTGGCTTTGATGTTCTGTTAAGTTTCACCCAGTTCGTTGCTGTTCAGATGAAACCATGAAGGCAACTTTCTCTATTAAAGAGAGCTAAACGCTGGAGGTTTTTCTCAGTCGCTTATGTTTGGGGCACAAGATGGACACAAATCCATTATTTCATCTCCAAATTCATTGCATGTTAAAGCAAGCTGATATTTATGCCTCCAGCAATACAGCAGATGCAATAAAATATAAATGAATGGTCATTTTAGGGGCAACAGTCTCCCAATTTGTAGCCAAAGTAAAAAATGGAAATGTCGGTCTCTCTGGCGGTTGGTGATCAGTCCACTGTCCAGACTGTGACAATCCCTTTTTCCTATAGCGCCACCACGAGGTACATTTTATTACTACTCTTAAAACTATTGGTTGGCTTGCCTTGACGTTTGGTGCACACATCAGGTCAAAATTCTAATTTGTCCAATACTTTGGTTCACAAATGCCTGCAAAATTACTGACATCGGCCTCGGCTTTACATTGTGTTTAGGACTAATTAGCAAACGTTAGCATGCATAAGATTGTGAATATGGTAAACCGTATACCTTCTAAATATGTTTCCGGCTTTCCCATCACTGTTGATCAACGTACGACCCATGAGATTTACCTGTTACACCCTTGGAGGCGCTGCAGGGGCCCTGTTGGTACCGAGGGGTACTGTTGGTGACTGAGGAATTTAAGTTTATTCTGTTGTTGTAAGTCACTCCTCGAGAGTCTAGTGGACTGTAATTGTGAAAGAGCACTTTTACAATAATGGCATTAATTTACAGCCGTAAATGAACTACAGACAATCAGCTGGCCGTTCAATTTCATTTAATTTTGGGTCAGTAGGGTTTAATGAAATAATAATTCTGTTTTAATCTTCCTTTTGAAAGGACCATGAACATGCCACGTTTGATGACATCCTCGGTGAGTGTGACGCGTGTTTTTATTTTAAGCGCTAGCTCTTTAAGTGAAAATTACTCTGCGAGTGTAAATGTGGAAAAGATGAGGGTGGTATATGTTTCGGCTTGCTGGAGTGTTGAGATGACTCATTGTTTTTGTGCTCGTGTGTGTGTGTGTGTGTGTGTGTGTGTGTCAAGGGACAGCCGATTTATGTCTCACCTACGGCTGAGTGGGAAAAGTGACACCTCTCTCTCTCTTTCTCTCTCTCTCTCTCACAGAGGAGATTGACAAGAAGCTGACTGCCTACAGAAAAGGCTGTAAAATCTGGAACATGCTGATTTTCTGCCAGGTGAGTGACAGGAGAGACAGAGAAGAATTAGGGCGTGATTAGGTCAGTCGGGTTTCCCTAGATTTCCTTTCCTTCATTGGTGTTTCAATAAGTCTCTGACTAGCAGATGTGGATTGAAGGATAAACTGATATCAGCTGCTGAAGATATTATTATTCTTATGATTCGTTTTGCTTTACAAAAAGTGACACATTGAGACGTGTACGCTCATCATATTTTGTGACAAACACTAGCTGCTTGCAGCTTCAATTTACAAAAGAAATCCATTAGTTTCATCCTTTAATAGAACCAGCAGTTCAAGGGCGTCTAGTTTCACAGTGTTAAACTGGTAGCAAAGGCCGATGATGACGCAGTGGTGATGTGTGTTCTCGTGATGCCCTGACACACCTGATATAGGTTGCACAGACACACAGTCCCTATAATATTATACTGACGAGTGTTTTTATTTCATAATGTCATATTTTTTATCATATATGTCATCGAGGCAGATTACCGCTCACCCAGAGCCTGGTTCTGCTCGAGGTTTCTGCCTGTTAAAGGCAGTGTTTCCTTGCCACTGTCTCCTAGTGCTGCTCATGGTGGAAATGTTGGGTCTATACATATAGAGTTGGTCTAG
>JAVQJF010048259.1:0-37704 GCA_036023855.1 Gadopsis marmoratus
ACAGGTGAAGTTAAGAACATTGATTATCTTGTTACAATGGCACCTGTCAGTGGGGGGATATGTTAGGCAGCGAGGGAACATTTTATCCTCGAAGTTGATGTGTTGAAGCAGGAAAAATGGGCAACGACTTAGATGACTGGGTCAGAGCATCTCCAACACTGCAGCTCTTGTGGGGTGTTCCCGGTCTGCAGTGGTCAGTACCTACCAAAAGTGGTCCAAGGAAGGAAAACCGGTGAAGCGGCGGCAGGGTCATGGACGACCAGGGCTCACTGACACACATGGGGAGCGAAGGCTGGCCCGTGTGGTCCGATCCAACAGAAGAGCTGGTAGCTGAAAAGGTTTTGATAAGAAAGATGTACAGTTTGTTGCCTATGGGGCTGTGTAGCCGCAGATCGGTCAGGGGTCCCATGCTGTCATGCTATGGTTGATCAGTATAGTGTATATAGTATACAGAATATATATATATATATATACTGTATATACTATATGGAAGTGTTTTGATGCTGCCGTGATGAGAGTCGGGCAGGCCAAAACATCGTACTCAAATAAATATTTTAGCAGTAAGCCCCAGCATACTAAAATCTCATTCTACCTGCATAAAAAGCGCTGGCCGTTATCCATTAACAGGCCACGTCCTTGAGGACACTGGGTGAAATGTAACGGCACAGCTTAGCATTCAGCTACACTCTCCTGTGTTGCATGATGCATTTTATTATTAAAGTTAATAAGTGACTCTACTGACTCCATGAAGGGGGAGTTTTCAATGTGGTCTCCCATCCACGTAAAAAGGTCAGAGTGCAAAGAACTAGCACCCTGAAGCTGGTAGGATTTAATTTTCTTGCATAAAAGCGCTTCAGTAGATTTTCACCTTAGAGGACGTCTACCTAACCTGTCATCCACACAGTGCGATGGACGGGCAATGCAGCAAGAGTTACTAAAACCAATGTTTCCTCCCACTAAACACGATGGCATCTTATAGGCTCAGTATCAGATTCGTATTGTCATCACAAAGGGTTCCGCCGGTCAGCTGTGTAGTTTAAATGCCACTGAAATGTGTTTCATGGTTTAGCAGCCTGATAGCCAACGGCCTTGTCACGCATATGAGGCCTGGCTTCAGTTCAGGAGGTTATCTGGCCTGACACAATATCACTCCCAGTATCCGTATGTGTAATGACACTTGGCCCAAGGACAACTGTTAGCCAACACAGCCTGCGAACAAATGTTGCAGAGGGCTTGTGGGCTAATAATAACAATAATCATTCGTGTTACAGCCAGAGGATATGAAATGTGCAGAGGTATGTAATATATTATCTTAGGTAGCATTTGGTCCAGATAGAATTTGCTAGTGTAACAAAGTAAACCTGCAACCTCAAGCTTAAAGCATAATTTATTTTTTGCCCAATCCTATTATGAGTGAACTGTCAAAACTGTTTGCATGAGGACAAACTAATGCACCAAGGGAACTAAAATGGATGTGGGCAAGAAAAACCTGATTCTTATGACTTCAGGACAGAATACTGGATTTGTCCCGACATGTTAGAAAACCCTAAAATACTCTCCTTTAAGAAAGGACCTGCATCAACCAGCTCAACCAGAAAAACACATGACAAACCGAATCGGTGTAATTATTTTCAAGCTTTTTAATACAAACTTAATAAACTATCAGTCCCTCTTAACATGTAAGACACTGACTCCAAATACTTTGTTATACCGTTTGTTTTTATCAAGTATTGCACAATGTAGGTACAAAATTAATATACGATTACATTTTGTCCATAATATAGCAAAAATCTTTAAACAGAAAATACAACTCTTATTTTTTTCAAAAAAGCAAATATTCTTAAATCCCACCACTACGGAAAATTCTGTACACAATCTTTAGAATAGTCAATGTTTATGTTTTTTTTAAGATGGATTCATTTTATAATTTCAATAAAAAAAGAAAACATAAAGTTGCTGCAGCCATCACAGATCACTGGAGTAGTAAAAAGATATAAATGCAATACCATGTCGTAGAAACAATAGATACTCTGATATTTTACAAACTCTGTACTAAATTAAATTATACAATTAGAAAAAAGACCAGGAAATCCCACCTATTTATGCCATATGGTTTCCAGTTATGTTTAAATACTGAAAGAGGCCATGACTTGTGGTGGTGTTTTTTTGTTTGTGTGTGTGTCTTTTCTTTTATATCTTTAAACAGTCACATAAAAAAAATATTTTGTGCTTGGTTGGCAAAAGAAATAACAATGATGCATGTTGAAGTTTAGGTAACCAAGCTTGGACATCTTGTACTAAAAGGTATAACTCAAGGGGGCAAAGTAATTCACCCTCGGGCTCATGCTCTTAAGACTCATGACAGATCTTACAGCTGACAAGTCACTTCTCTTTCCTTTTGTCCTTGACGTTCTGTTCTTGTTTATGCTTTTTTTTTTTTCCCCAAAATGTGCATTTGTGTTTATCCCCCCCCCCTCACATCATCTCTGGTCGTTTCTGTGTGAAGTAGTAGCTTAATTAGTACCTTTATGTGTACTAGTTGGCCATAACTGGCTGGAATTGCTGGTTAGAATACTGCATGTTGTTCAAGCTGAAATTCAAGCCATCCATAAGGGACTTGTCGTTAAGGCCACCGTAGGCCGCAAACATGTCAAAGGCATTGCTGTACTGCAGCGGGCTGAGGCTGAGTGAGCTGTCCCCAGGGAAGAGAGCACTTTGGCTGCCCTGGCCCTGCAGGCTGGGGAACACAAACTCCTTGGCATTGGGGGACAGGGCTGAGGGCTTCTGGTGCTGCTGCTGCTGCTGCACCCCAAGGCCCAACCCGTACAGAGAGTGCATGGAGGTGGAGATGGCTTTCTGTTTCAGGAGACTGTTCACATTCAGGCCCAGGTTGGTGGGAGAGGTACGTGCCACCTTGTTCCCAGCACTGCTGCCGCCATTGTTGTTGCGTCCACTGCTTTTCATCTTAGTGGAGCCAAACTTGGTGGCGGCGAAGGTGGCTGTTGTGAAGGTTAAAGGCTGCGTGGAGCGGGGCATAAAGGTGGGGCTGACTGCTGCCGAGTGGCCAAAAGGAGGAGAGGGAGAGCTGGAGCCCGGAGAGGCTCCGTTCACAGGCTCACTGATGGGCATGAAGACCTGTGCATCAGGATTGAAACTGTTCTTGATCTCCTTGTCCAGATCAAGCCCCCCAGTATTAGCTCCACTGTCATTGCTGTCGTCGACATACAATACTTTGACGGGCCCCTTCTCCCCAATCTGATAGGACACCTCAAAGGGGTCAATCCACACGCTGAGGTCCTGGGGCAGGTTGTTGCGGACATCTTCAATGGCCAGCCCGCTCTCTTTGGCTGCCTTCTCCACCACAGGGTCCACCTTCTCCCCTACGTGGATGCATCGGAATCCTGAGCCCTTGTATGGCTTGTCCGGGTACCAGTGTCCCTCATATTTCTGCTTAAGCTGCCTCTCCAGCTCCTCACCGAAAATGTTGACCCGCCGCCTGGGCAGCTTGTTATACAGGTACGAGATGATGAAGTTGAGAGCAACTTGGATTTCAAGCTGCATAGCTAACTGCCGAAGTTGACTAGGTGCGTGAAGATTAGGAGCGTCTGACCTTGAATGTGTCCACTGGGTCTGCGTTGTTTATCCGTGGTTGGCAACGCAGATGCTCTCCAGGCAGGATGGCAAAAAGCAACCAGAATGTGGATAAAACAGGTTCAAAAGCAAAAGTGCTGGGTTTGTAGAAGTGGCGTCCTTCCACAAAGTGTGACAATTGTTTCCTGCAACAATGAGAGAGAAAAAAACACTTCTGAGTAAATGGAAATACTTTTTAAGTGCATCACGTTGAATATTGACAACAGACAGGTCTGTTCAGGCCATTTGCCCCTTTTTGGCTCCTTGAGAACACAACAGACTTTATAAATGGGGAGTGCACGTAAGTGTCCTTTAATTATTAACGGTCTGGCTGAGGTACCCGTGCATGCTGCAGTTTTGACTGCTGTGCCACGCAGCATAAATCCACAGCAACTCTCAGATAGCAGAACGTGTGCAGATACATGCAGAAATGTGAATGCAGAACTCGCCGACCTGGGATCAGGCTGTATTTCTTGTTCACCTGGAACTCAGTTGTGCACATGTTTATATGAATGTCAAAAAGTGGGCAGCGAGCGCATTAGCCGGCAACCCTGTTACATAACAGGCCACTGCTGTCCTCCTCTGCACAGCCAGGGAGTAAAACCGAAAGCTTCCAATCGCGTCAGCGGGGCTTTGCTTTGACAGCGCACCGCCAGTTAGTCGCTTCCCACATTAAAAACAATGTCGAAAGAAGACTTTGAGCACTGGGGCGACACCCCACATGTTTGGCAACCCTACACGGCGAAGGCGAAACACCGCGGCTGTCACAGGCTATAAAAGCCAGTTCCAAAGAAATCAAGAGCTGGCGCTGCAGCGCCGGATGCAGACGCTTTAATAAACACGGAACAGCTGATTAATGCATTCGCCCTGCGGGGGACAGACATCTGCAGACGAACACCTATCGTCTCATCAGTGCAACGAACTGAAGAGGAGTGTTGCTGCGACCTCGCAGGGCTGTGACGGTCACAACAGCCCGTACTGACACCTGTGAAACGTTACAGTGCGACACGGCGGGCCAGTGCGTGGAGTCACGAGCACGTCACACGCACGTTTCAAGGCTCTAAGGGAATAGGTTTGTCTTTTTTTTTTTTTTACCGAGATAAAATAAATAAATAAATAAAAAATATATAGGACATACTACACACTTTTATCGCACGCACGCGCTTGGACACACGCTCACTTTCTCTCTCGCTCGCGCGCTCCCCTCCCTAACTTCCTGGACTGACGCAGCAAATCAGCTTAATAAGTCTGAATAGAGCCTCAGTGCGACAGAGACAGTATCAAATAGAAGCAAACAGAAGCGACTCGGGCGTATATACTTACTTTGTTTTTTGTAAAAAATACAGATTCTCAGCTCTGAAGTACCGTTACTTAGTGCAAATAGGAAAAAAAAAAAAGTATAAATACTTTCTTCACATAGAATATATTAACGTTACAAAAAAGTAGTCCAGTACATGTACATTTCGGAGGATCGGCGTTTACGGTTACGCTTCGGTTTCAGTTTTTTAAGGTTATTTCAGCGATTTTCTTCTTCTTCTTCCTCTCCCCTCTTTCAGCAGGCTCGCAGAGTAGCTCCCGACTCCCCGGGAGTTTTGCAACTTCGTCCCCCTCCCGATGCTGCGCCGCCTGTATTTATAGCCTTCCTCCGCCATGGGCACGAGGTAGGCGGTGATGCGGTTTCAGAGGTCAAAACAATACGAGCGGCTGCGATTGGTCCGACGTGCGAGGCCCGCCCTCGGAGTCGCGCCCGAGTCGCGCGCTCATTGGCTGAACGTGCGCCGTCAATCCGAGACATATGATCCCGTGAAACTGGGAGAGACGCCTATGATGAGCGCCTGCGTCACAGATAACCGAGGTCTGTGCTGACGGCGAAAGGCTGAAGCAGTTCATGTTAAAACAGGAGACGGATTTGTATAAATATATATCCTGTCTGTGTCTGAGCTGAAACAAATGCTCTTATCAATGACGAACATGTCGTATTGTAGATGTTTTGCAGACTAAAGCTGCTGTTTTCCGATCGTCCAGGAAGCTCTAACCGTCGTTATTAAACACAAGTATAGAGACGCTGCGCCATTAAATGATAAACCTAAGCACCGCACACACGTGACTCGCTGCTCTTTTAATGCCCGTGCGATGTTTATGCCACACAGCAGCTGCTCTACACCGAGGCATATATTGCTATTACAATCTCATTTATGTTCTCATTCGTCCCTCGCGTCGCAGATTGTTCACACGGGACCTCAGTTTATCGTGACCTGCCACGAAAACACTGCAGGAGTAATGATGAATGTATATCGCCTGAGAGGAGATTCCCTACAGCGGAACCGTACAGCTGGCAGCAGAGTGGGCGGAGCTGGATGCGAGCTGGAAAACACACGCGCTGATTGGTCTAAAACGGGGCAGGAGCCCTACGGTGAATGGTGTGCCCGTATCCAAGGTGCTGATGTAGGCTGCGCACGTCATCGCTCGGCTGAACTCACGCTGTTGCCAAATTTAAAGTGCGCTAACACGCATACGTGTGTGTGTGTGTGTGTGTGTGTGTGCAAGATATGAAGTCATTGTTCTACAATGTCAGTGTAACTTTACACTTTGCTGTTTGTATTGGAAAAGGGAGAAAGGCTTGATCCTAATGATTAATGCTGCTGTAACATACATGTCACAGAGGGGAAAAGCAAGTGTTATCCTAATTATATAATTATATAATCCTATTATATTTATTAACAAAGGCTCTCTAAGGCTGGCATGCTTTGCTTAATCTGTCGGATAGATGGATATATAGATAGATAGATAGGTATGAACTCACCATCTTTAAATTCAGTGAAAGAGTCTTACTTCTGTCATCACAGCAGCTGTGACTGTAATCGGAAAGGAAGTCTGTTGGACTGTATGGGCCAGCTGACAGAGTGGACTTTAAGACATTCATCGAGCTCTTAGGTTTGCCAAGCATGTGCTCGTTGTGAGCTGTAAATGTGTGCCAAGAGGGCTCCCGTAGAAAGTGCACTGGGGAATAGATCAGGCAGGGGCCTGAATAGAGAGGCGACTGTATGCGTTGACATTGCCCCATGGATTCTGATTCACAATTTTAGCTTAGAGTGGAAGTGGGTGGGAGAGTGTGTTGGCTGCCAGCAACACTGTGACTTCCACAGTCCTGGCAAGGCCTTGTGGGTTGTTTACTGTAAACAGCTCAGCACAATCTAATGTCTCGTCCTCCAGGATGTAGACATTGTCCTGTAGCTGCTTTCTATGGTTGGTTTGCATAC
This sequence comes from Gadopsis marmoratus, assembly GCA_036023855.1. Lineage (NCBI taxonomy): Eukaryota > Metazoa > Chordata > Actinopteri > Centrarchiformes > Percichthyidae > Gadopsis > Gadopsis marmoratus. The sequence goes on from JAVQJF010048259.1 coordinate 6,891, forward strand.
TCTGCATGGCTCTTGTGCTTTTCAAGAAGTGTGTAAATTGTGAGTGTGTGCTTTGCAGTTGTAACAAACAGCCGTCAGCTGACAGGGCAAGGTCAGCAGCCATAATAAGTCATGTTAAGACTGCTATATTGTCTTAGGGTGTAATCCTCTAATGTATCCTCCACTCGCTGCTGCTTCTGTCACTTGAAGGAGTGTAACACCCTAAGATCTCTAATCCCCCAATCAGACTTCAGTCGGACTTTGTGCTCCGACTCAAGGAATGAGAATGTTGGTAGAGGGAGAAATTAAGTTAAATGAGTAATTTCCCAAATGTTGTTTGTGTCTTATGGAAATCCGACTCATGAGGGCTTAGTGGAGCTGTTAAGGCTTGTTTACACTGAAAAAGTACAATAGCAGACCATATAGGCTTTCTCCAAAACATTTAGTAAATGCAAAATAAGGTGCGGGATTTCCTGTTGATTACTAACCCGTTTACTTGTATTATCTAAGCGAATTGACGGTCACCTACAAAAAAAACCCCATCATAGTGCGTAAGCAAGCGTCGTCACAAGACCTCAACCTACAGTAACATAATAAAAAACAAACTTGATCAGCTCACCCTGACAACGGAGGATGAACAGAAGCTGTCCTCCTTTTGCTGCTAGCACATAACAGACACATGCAGGCTCCTGTGATAGGACCATATACAGAGTTATTCTCAGCAGCAGATGTGTGACGGAGCGTAATAGACCGCTTCCGCTTTTCTCTCAACCGTTGGGAAGAAAGTTGCCAGGAAGGAAAAAAATCATCACACTAATGTTCATCAGGCTTTCGAGAGACAGGGGACAGAAATCACATCAGTGTTTAAGGCTTGTGATTAGAGAATAATTTGCTGCTGTCCATGCAGCAGTGACACATAAACAGAAAGAGGGGCAGGTGACACGCACGTAGAGGAGATTTTTCACACACTGTCGCTTCCGTGTCTGCCTCTCCTCCTCCTCCTTTTATCCCTTGTTCGCCCCCTCACCCTCCCTCTTTCCAGCTCAGATGGAGAGCCTTTGACGTCACTGGCTGTTATTACTTAACACAACTCTGCAGAGCGCCTTGGGCTCCTCGTAATAGACAGATGCTTTGTGCTCCCTTTTAAGAGTAAATGAGGCAGCGGGTGAGACATGCAACGAAGGAGACGGAGAGAAAGGGAGAGGGATACTGTGGGTGCAACGCTGGCACTGGGATTTTTGATTTTTTTTGGCTTTCTGTGTTTTGTCTTTGTATTGCCGAAATGAAGGGATCCCAACTGAGATATCCACACACACAAAAAAAAACATATATTGCTAGCAAGAAAGTACAAGTCCCCAGTGAGAGAAATGTTGTGCAGTTTCCATTAGATTGCTACATAAATTCATTTTCCTAAAAAGGGAAAACAAATGTGCCTGGAACAGTAGATGTGTATTTACACAATTATGCAATTAAAGTTACCAATGGCTGCATCAGAGTTATTACAGAGATCCAACATTTCAACATTTCACTTTCTAAGTGATGGTCTTCCTCTTAACTGATATTATTTAAAGCAATGATTTTGATTAGATGGGAAAACTGCAGACTGCAGTTAGTTACATCTATTACCATGGTAGCATCTCAACACAACCCAATACCTAGAATCCATCAGCATCCCTTAGCATCAGCATTAGCAACTAAAACTGCACTGAAGCTTAAACAGCAGAAGATAGTTAGTGTGCCTATAGTTTCCATTCAGCATGCATGCTTAATGTTGAAACTAAAACATTAATGATCATTTCTGTAACCTTCAAATTAGTTATTCTGTCACTGATACATGAAATCACCATCCTGGTATATAATCTCATTAACTAAATTTCATGAGTGACTGAGTTTTTACACCAACATGCTATAGTGCTATCAGGGAATGACCGATTGTTCCTTTTCTCTTCTCGGGAGCAGTCTGTCAGCTGTGGCTGTCCATTAAACGTCATGCATCAGTGGCCCGCAATGAGTCACACAGCGTGCACACACACACGGAGGATTTACATGGCACAGTATATGCAAATACAGAGGTTATGTTATCAGTTGTCACAACAGCAGCGTAATTCATCCAATGGCAGTCCTTCATTGGCCCCACCGATAGAACCATTCGCCATCTGCAGAGTGAAAACAACAAGGATGAAAATGCACAAGAGCATCCTAATGTAACCAAATCTACGTTGTGATTTTAGCTTTAAAGTTTTAAGGTTTGTAAGTTGTGTTGCTGTGTTCAGCTGCTTCTCTACGTTCTTCCCCATCTTTCTCCCCTTTTTTCTCTCACTTTGACCTTGTAGTACTACTCAGCAAAAACAATGGCAGTATGCTTCAGCTTCAACCACCAGGCAGAGTAAACACAACTGAGCGGTTGGTGTTAGCTGCACACACACACACACAGTCAGCTACACTATTCCAGTATCCCTCACTACTGTATGTTATCATTAATGGGTTGTCACATGAGTTCCTTTTCAAGCAAATTGTCTTCATCCCACATTTCTTCTGATTTTGTCGCTCCCCCATTACCACTCGTCCCATCCACCACACCGTGACTGCATTATTTAACGCCAAGAAAGAGGGGGGTAGTCAGTAGGATAGGTCTGTATGTACTCAGCTGAATGCAAGCACACACACACACACACACACACCCCTCAGGTCTCTTTGCACATAAACTGTCTCAGATGATAGAGCGACACCTCCTGTGCCCCAAGGACATGTAGAATCAATTTAGTAATGAGACGCGGATAGCTGATGGAAAGACAAGAGAAAGGTGCAGCGGTATTTTTGATTCATCTGTGGCAGAGACGAAGGCACATCACTTTGTGTGGTTAAGTGCCTGACATTATGTTGATTACCTTGCATTTCTTATTCTGCAGTCTTCTCTCTCACCAATCACTCAGAGTTTTTTTAATGCAGGGCACTCCATTAATATGACAAAATAGTAGCCCACTGTGTGCATAGGATCTGACTGGGGGGCTGGAAGGTCCTCTGGGTGAGTCTTAAACAGGGGATGTGCTCCAAGTTGGCGATGTAGATTGTAAACAAAGGGAAACTTTCTGCAGCTTGTTAGCTTAAAAGAGCACATTGTGTTAAAATTCTAATAGTAGCCACTTACCACAGTTGCAGTATACACAACCCAAGAATTGAATTCCTAATTCCTAATTAATATGCGTCTCATAAGCAGTTCTAAACATGTGTGAATGTACCCATAGAAGTCTGTCTTGCTTTGATTGTGAGCTCAGGTCCTGGTTTACAGAAATGTGATTTCTGGTCTTGAATTCTTACTATCTTTATAACAAACAAATAAAAACGGAAACCTTTTCTTGTGTGTTATTTCTTTAATTGTTTCCTATTTCAATGTATTGTCCATTTCTGAAACAATGATAATCTTATCTCCGGCACACAGCAGAATATTCTTATCTAGCAGGTGAAAGGATTGGATTGTGGCTCTTTAGTGTTGTTTTTCATAAAAGAAGTTATCTATATGGCCATGCTCAAGTGTTATTCATTCTGCTATAATTCTGTTAGTGTTGGTCACAAATATTTTATTTAACAGTATGTTAATATAGCAGTTTTTATCCTGTATGTAAACAAATGCATTACAGATGTTCTTCCATTGTAGTTGCCTTTCAGCAGCCATACGAGTGGTCATGGCAGAATTGTTTCTTCAGCTTAGTTTCTCTGTGCTTTTTGCATTGAAATTTATCCAGATTGTTTTTGGATTGGACTGGCATCAGAATGTCTCAAATGAAGTCCTTTGAGTGTCCACTTGATTGGATTTCATTTCCTTGCTCATTATGAGACAAGCATGTACATCATATTTCTGTAAACCAGAACCTAAGCTTGCAATCAATACAAAGCGGACCTGCTTCTATTCTTGGCTTCTCCGAATCTTTCTGGCATGTATGAACTAACACCCAGTGTGGTCAGGAGCACATTTGCATTCACAAGATATTACATGTGTGGCCACATGTGTCCTTGGCCAGCTCCAAATGTGGCTTGAGGAATTCAATCCCAGTGCGTCCTAGTACATTTACACCTGTAGAGCTGTTTGCTTGTGATTCAATCAACCAGGACACGGTCACACTGTGACGTGTTGGGGAAGCAATTGTGTCCAGGTTGAAAGAGTGTGGAGGTGCAAGAATGGAAAGAGTGTGGAAAAGAGGGGAAATACAGAGGTATAAAGGACAGCTGGGAGGATATGAAGGAAGAAGGGAGGGAGAGAAGACAGTTGTGCCCTGAGGGCCAGAAGTGACCTCTAAGATATTACTATGAGAGAGAAACAAAATGAAGGTAGACAAATATGAAAAAACACATTGATTATTATTGTTATTATTATGACCATTTATTATTATGGGACAAAACATACTCCAAGCAAAAATAATACCATGCACATTAATTCACTTAATCGCAAAGAAAGCCAAATCTGTTTTATTTTCAAAAAGCATAGTAAGCAATACGGAGACCACCTACTGACAACACAAGAGTCCATGATAAAAAACACTTCAGGAGGCGGTGGCGGCAGGGTCTGATGCACTTATCATAATTCTGATTGGAACTGACCCTGGAAAGACACAGCATGCAATTAGGATTCACAGAGAGAAATTAAAAGTAAACAGCTGGGGCTGTCTGCAGAGAAGTGTGCCTGATAGATGAGAGGAGAGATAGAGCGAGACAACAGAGGAGGAGGACGGAGGATGAAAGAAAAGGGGGAATAATAATCCCACTGTTGTGTTTGATGCAGGGAGGGAGGGAGGCTACTCTGTATTCATGGCTGCGGAGAGATACTTTGTTGAATCCGTATGTTTGACTCCCCACACACAGATACACACACATTCATACATCTTTCAGCAGGCCGGCCTCACATTACCTGAATATGTAATCCTACCCTCTGTACTAATCATATGTGGGGTAAGCTTTAGTTCAGACATGTGTGTGCATGAGAGTTCTGTAAGCGATGGAGACAAAGCGGCCATGCAGAAATCTCATCTACCTTGAAATTAAATTACGCTTTTTAGATAGCTTTATAAACCACCCATATTATCTTGAAATGTTCTGCTTGTGTTTGTTCTATAATATTATTCAACCTGTTATCACCCAACCTGTCACAAGCAGCAAATTAGATCTTGTAGCTTGTCTGTTGCAATTGTGATTTAAAGGGACTGTGTGAAGTTTTCAGAAACTCATAGTTTATAGTGACACCGGTGGCCGTTTAGGTCAGTGCAGTCAGCGTTCTTGCTCGTTCTCATGCTCGCACACAGACGGCGCGAGCGATCATCCCGGGCATCAGCCAAAACAGTGACATGATGTACAGTAGACTGAACGTGACGGACTGTTATCATAGTGAAGTTACGCTCTTATCATAATTTTACATAATGTTTGAATGTCGTTATCAGCTTGCTAGCTTGCACAATACAGGCTAGTGACTTTGAACTAATCCACTGTCGTTGCATGGTACATTGACTGCATTTCTATGACACTTCAGCGTTAGCTAACGTTAGCTAGCCTTCCTGGACATCATCTGGGACGTCTGGGAAGCAGGAACCAGGTAGCAGAGTAGAGACAAATACCCTGACCCCTTTAGCAACTTTGTTGGTTACAAAAGGAAGCACCTTTTAGGTCAATTTAAAAACTGTTCAGTGTCCCTGAATGTGAGGTCATTAGCTCAAAGATAAATATTTCCATTGTCGGGAATGTTACGTTACAGTCCGTTCACACACGGGCAAAATAAGATGATTAGTACTTAAAAATTAATGTAAAAAGTTACATACAGTACCTTTAAATATCTAGCATGAATTCTTTTAATAAAAAGGTGTGTAAGGCTAAAGTGGTCTTCCATTGCAAGTCTGTGTTGGATATACATGTTTTATCCCACCTCAGAGGCAACAAGTCCCCTTACTGAGAATGGCAGCAAATTATTGTGTGTGTGTGTGTGTGTGAATACTGCATTGCTGGCATGTGTTGCATACGTTCTTTGATGACGCACAATACTGAATTATTTACCAGCTTAATCAAGTGCTGATCCAAGAATAACTTTCCAGTGTATACAGACTGTGATAAGTAGGCAAAAAGTTGGACCCACAAGCAGACTCAGAGACTCGGGGGTGTGGGTTAACCACATATACTGAAACGCTTATATCTTAGAGTGAGCCAGGAGGGGGGGCAACGCAGGGTGACTGAGTGAGGAGTCGATTGAGCTGAGTGATGGCAGACAGGTGGGCGAATAGTTGACCTGGACAACTATTAGGTCAACCAGCAACACAAAGCTTACTAGTTCCTATTACCAAGGGGCCAAGAGTTGTACCAACTAAGTAGACTGAACAATCTAGCAGTGAGAGAAGGTGAAGCCGGGGCTGAAATCCTGTAGCGTTGATGAGTGAATGAGGAACAGGATGGAGAAGAGGAGCAGCGAAGGATCGCCACGCCTACTGCAGCGCAGAGAGAGAACAAACAATGGGGAGGGGAAAACAAAGTGGCATGACACATTTTAATATGAATGTTTATTGTATCGTGTGTGGCCAAAACAATCTGAGGGAATGTTATTAATCACTGCTGATGTGAAATGACTACCCTTTTGGCTTTAGGAGGCCAAGAACAGTGTGCAATAAATAGAAGGTTACACACAGAAGGGGCAAATATGAAAATAAGACTATAATCTGTTGCATTTCTCTGATTAGGAATTCATTTATTCATAAATCCCATTTACATGCATCCCATTTCATTGCAGTCTAAAGTGTGACTTTGCTATTATAATCCTTATCCACAGAGATAAGAAATGCTCTGCTGGTTCATATTCCACATCTACATCCACATCATCAACAACTGATGGCCAACCTCTGATTTCCTGTTCTTTTGGCTCCGGGCCTGAACTAGAATTATGTAGCCATACAGACAGAAAAGAATGAGAACAGTCTGCCTTTGCTGATATACAAAACAGATCCTCTCCTCTCCCAAACTATGAGATGACGCAACGACCTGAAGACTACAGCCACAATGCAGTTCACAGAGCGCTTCACATACAGATATGTAAGTGCTCTTTACTGTAATTTGCAAGTTTGGGCACAAACTTATAAACACAATTTCCAGTAAAAGCAATGTTCAGATCTCATGTTCATGTGTGCACTGTGTCATATATAAAAACATGTTGCGTCAAATTCTGTTTATGGCTAAAACAAATGAATTATTTATGATTTCCAGGAAGGACTGTGCACTCTTAACACAAGTCTTTATCTCAGGCTGGGGACTTGCACATACTTTGAACTATGGTGCATGTGGTTGTTGCAGACACAATGTACCACATTCACAGTCCATAAACTCTGCTGGTCTACTGCAGTGTGTGTGTGTGTGTGTGTGTGTGTGTGTGTGAGAGGTGACAGGTCTATGTTAGATCTCATGCTGCCTTATCAGTGAGTCACACACCAACATAGTAACATGTACACACACGCACACATACACAAACACACACACACTGGTAACAGCTAATGGTTGTACCTGTTTTGGAAACAGATATGGTATCATGGAGTGGCTGATGCATACTTAAAATGAGTACAGCACATTAACCTTTCCTTTTTTTAACTTCTGTTCTGTGGAGTCAATGAGGTGAACTAATATCAGATGGCAAACTGACTAGCGATGAATGAGCATCAGGATGCAGGCAAAGAGAGGTAGGTTGCAATAGACAGCAGCTCGGATTAATCATCTTGTGGACGTGTGTTTGGATGTTTGAATTTACTATAAAGGGACATACAGTCAGTACAGAAACTGCAGGGATTAAGTTCAAATTAAGTTAAAAGCATGCTCCACAAATTTAGCATTTCACTCTTACAGAATTGTCAGACTCACGATGGACAGCAGAACCAGAGCTATTACCTTTTTTATTCTATGCATTTACATATTCAGATACATATGCAGTTGTACTCCCTAAGACCTATAAACAGACTCTGATGTGTAAAATCAGTGGAGTTCCGCTTTAAGCATTTTTCTGTCACTGCAGCTGCACAACTAAATACATTGTGTGGCCAAAACTAAAACATGCATGTGGACATATACTATGCACCAGTCATGTCAATTCTCAGATAGACCAAGCTAGTCCCCTTCACCGTTCAAGGTCCTCACACTCACATCGCAAAATACCTCCATCCATCATACTCTTTGTTTACTTTGCTGTAGTGTTTCACAGTTGGCCCCAAAACGGAGAGTTCTCACCAAACACAACATTGCCCCTCCTACATCTTCTCGCCTGCTACTAAAAGGAAGTGGCCAGCTGCTGCACTTCACACTCAGAAGGTTGCATCAGTCGTCTGAACAGCACTTCAGAGACCAGAGGTGCTGCATGACTCACTGAATCAGCTACAAATGCCCTTTGATCCCGAGTGAAACGCATATGGTGTCACTGCACAAGTGTCACCCATGACAGCTGCGCGGCACCTCTTGTCCTGACCTTTGCCCCATTGCACACATATACACAAATCTTATTTTGACATAATGGTGCCAGAGATGATAACTTGAGACAACAACTGGCGACTGCTGTGGAGGAGGTGGGAGGGACGCTGTGAGCATTGTGAGGAATTTAAGGAAAGCCACATGAAGTTGGTTTGATGGACGCTGCTGTACTTTTTCTAACCACTTAAGGATGTTCGAATACATCAGCATATCCCAGCATGCACCAGGCAGAGGACAAGGAAGTTTTGACAAGGAAGCCCCCATGGACATGTCATCTGTCCATTACAAAGCAAACAGACACACTCGCCATCTATGGGCAGTTGTGGCCATTCGCAGCAGCTATAACACTTTTGATTTCTGACTAGGTTGGACAATACGTCGTACAAGCTGGTTATTTTCAGTCTTTCCTATCCACCTACATGTGTTTGAAACATGTGAGTTAACTGGAGTGCCCGAGCAACAGTAGGAAACTCAACCAATCACTGGGAAAACAGTCAGATGTCACATAGAAAGCTCAAACCATCAAGTATGAGGAGGCAGTGCAACCCGCTACTAAACCATGTATTATTATTATTACCCCATTTTTACCCTTTTGCTTAAGGTCATTTCATTTTTTACCATATTGGACATCTGAAGGAACAATGCTATGCACACATCTCCAAAAAAGCATCTCAAGATCCCCCTGTCCCGCCTGTCACATAATGTCAATTTACATCAGCTTCCCCACTCAGGTCAGACACCTAAAAAGCAGCTCCAAACTACCTCTACCAGGTAAATAGGCACCCAGCAGTGAAGGAAGAATGGCTGCAATTACAGTCTGTGGGAAAGGGAGCAAAGTGAATAGACTCAAGGAGGTATATCATCGCAGAAATTGTGTATGAATGTCTCTTATTGTGCATTTGTTTTTTCTTTCTTTCTATGCATATGTCTGACTATAAGTGCATCTGTGACAATGCTTACATGTTTGTGACATGTGAAGGTATACGTTTGTGCCTGTTGGTTCTGCTGCTTCTGCCTAAAACTGCGGCTCAAATATGACACTAAACAGCAAACTTCTTTGACTATAGACTGATGAAGCACTATTGCAATCTGCAAAACACAGACAGGCAAAACACACATTAACATTAAACTAAATTATAGTTAAATGTTACCGTGGAGACGTATTCTTCCGAAGTTTATGATGACCCAGATGATTTCCAGACAATTTCCTTTCTTGGCTGTGTGAGAAAATTAGATATTATTGATTAGTGGGATGGATTTTTGTGTCATATGTGTAGGGAAATGAATACATACCTGATTTTTTGAAGTCACAAAGGGACATATCAGAAAACGTGTAGGACGTATTGGACCTCAAAAAAACTGTTGACAAAGCAAAATTGATGGCATCTGGAATAGAAGGTACTCCAAAGAAGCTATAAAATCTCATCTTTTAGAGGTCCTCTTCTATGCAGGTAAAAGTCCATTCATGAACCTGTTCCAAAGTCATGAACTCTAGAATACCCCTTAATTATAGGGGCATCAGCGTTCTTAGTACAGCTTACAGATTGTATTCTAACATAATGAACAACAGACTTTTCATTTACATTCAGTATCAACTATTATTAAAATAACTGACAAATTCAATTTTGCATGTTTTGTTGACTTTCAAAAGGCTTTTGACTGGATAAATAGAGATTTGCTTGCCTTTAAAAGTATGGAGGCTGGGGTGGATGGTAGATATTATAAAGCAATCCAGCCCTTGTACAGTTGCGCAGTTGCTTGTGCTGAGATCAGTGTTTCTCTTGGGGAACAACCAGGTGATCCTCTTTTTGTAATATATGTGAATGACAGATGAATGGAGCTAATATAGGCATATTATACTATTATACATTTTTTTTTGTTATTGTATTTTGAAGTGAAATGGTTTAAAAATATATTGGCAAAGTCAATTGAGGACATATGTGCATATCAAACAAAGGTTTGACCCTGAATCATATGTTTCAGTTACTTCTCTCTTTTTGGAGCCCTCTGGTCCTGGCTTGTATGAATTTATGGTGTCTTGTAGGCCCATGTGGGCTGAGCAGTTTCACAGTTATGACACAGTAATAAAAAATTCATTCATTCACAATAATGCTGTAGAGTACATCTGCCCTGCACCATCTCTCTTTATCCTTTCCTCTGTCTCTGCCCCTCAGAGAAACTGAATTAAAAATGACTGAGCCTGCTGGAACATGCAATTCACCTCCACAGAACTACGCTGTGCTATTAGCGTGTTGACGTAACTGAGTTCTGTTACAGCAGCCGCCCACGACAGAGGGATGCAGAGGGAAGGGGGGGGGGCTTTTCTTGATTGTCCTCCATATCCGAGAGCTCTGAGAGCCACATTTCTGTCACTTAAATTTCACAAAGTGTCTCCTTCTGTCGTCTCGGGATCGTTGTTTTCCTTCAACCTCCACACAAATAAAACTCCCATTGAGACAGAGCACACAAGCCTCCGGTGATGTCATGGTCACCATGGTAACTATTCTCACGCACCCCCACCCCCCCTCCCTTTCACCCTGTTTGATCCTTTAAATTTCTTCAGAGTGATGAGTGACATTCCATCATCCTGTCACTCTAATACGTCCTCCCGCAAACATACAAGTCGCATTGTGCGACTCTGATGTTGCCCATAATTCCAGGGACAGAGTGACATCATTTCCGGAGCAGAATGAAGCTGGGGAAAAAAAGAGGCCTGGGTCATTACCATATGGTTGAAAAGCATACTCTCCATTTTCATATCATGCACCGCTCGCACAGGTGGTCACTCTTTATGCTGACACCGCTTCATTTGAGAGCCATTTAAGGGTCCTTTTCAAAAAAAAACTGGACAGTGATTAGAAGAGGGACGAGGTAGGCTGAGGAGGACCAAAACAGCTGCTGTTTAGTATGCATTCGTCTGTTGATTTATGAGGGAGGGATGAGGTAGGGGACATCGGCCTCTGAGATGGATGAGATAGATAGGTAGCGGTGATTGATGAGAAGTGAACACTGCACAGAGAGAGAGAGAGATATGCAGAGACAGAAACTTTTTTTCTCTGAATCTTGATCCTGATCTATGTATATATATTATATTACACATCATATCTTGCTCTGCCTGGGAGACAGCGACAGTGCACACTGAGAGCAACAAGACAGATCTAACAAACTCATCTTTGTGCTTCACCTCATGCAACACTGGAAATCACAAGCTTGACCATGAAAATGCAAATCAGGACCCTCAGTACACTAGAGAACCCTATTTATTCCCATTAAAGGAACAGTGTGATATTTTGGGAAATATGTTTGTTTTCTGGCGAAGAGTTGGATGAGAAGATCAATACCACTCTCATGTTTGTACATTAAATATAAAGCTACAGCCAGCAGCTTGTCGGGTGAGCTTAGCTTAGTTTATCTTAACATAAGGACTCTAAAGCTGTTATATCTTGTTTGTTTAATCCATACAAAAACCAAAATGTAAAAATGACAATTTGCCATACATACAGTTATGTGCCATACTATTTCTGGGACCAGTAACCTCCTGGAGTCTCCACTGGTTGCCTGGCAACTGGTCCCAGCCAAAACACACATGGACATGGACACACATTTTACACTTGGAGTTAATTAGTTTTAGAGGTGAAGGTAGCCAGATGCAGTTACATTTAGACAGAGCCAGCTTAACTGTGTCCCCCTTTTTTCAGGCTGCTGGCTGTAACCTTATATTTAACGAACAGCTTTGATAGTGGTATCGATCTTCTCATCTAACGCTTCTCCACAAAGTGAATAAATGTATGTACCAAAAAACGTATTCCTATAAATTGGGCCCTTATTCTGTTCTCTTATTTCTTGAATAAAAAAAACTGTTGAAAAACACAAGATTAAATACCAATAACAACATTATTCCAGTTCCTATTACAGAGTATATTAATCAGTTCCATGGTACAATCTTAATCAGCAAAGTAACTATAGCTGCCTAATAAATGTGGTGAAGTAGAAGTATAAAGTCACATAAAATGGAAGCACTCAAGCAAAGTACAAGTAAGTAAATAAGTGAGTAAATGTAGTTACTTTGCACCACTGGTACGGATGAACGCAACAATAGTATAGTAGTTATTGTGACATGCTCGCACAGAAGTCATGGTCACCTGCTCTCAGTGTTTGTCGTTTAATGTCAGCCAATCCTGAAAAGCTTGAAGCTAACTTTTTTGTACATTTCCAATATACATATTAAAATGATTAATTGTTTGTATTTCCACTGTAAAATGAGTGAATGGACATGAATCAGCATTTAAAGTCAGACTTGATGTTACCTTCATCGGATGGATAAGCCTTACGTAAAAACCTTGCTTTTTTATCTTCCTGGGTTTTGTTTATCTGAAAAGTCAGCCAGGCCTCTGAAGCTGCTTGTGAATGCCACGTCCCACTGTAGCTGATAGCAGTGAGGACCTGCTGGCATTGATCGCCCTCGCCCTCACACAGACTCAGTTATTATGTAAGGGCACAGGGTTATTTTTAGCAAGCGTTACCAGAGGAAACACCCCCTCTTCCCCACACCCCAGACTTTGGCTGGTTCCATCATGTGGGAGAAGGAGAACATATGGATTACATGCTGCATTCGCTTGAGAAGCGTAAAGTGTGAGACTGAGGGGGAAATATGCCAGTATGTTATATATACAGACAGGTGACAAAGGAAAAACCTGAATAAATGAGAGGAGAAACTGTATGGTTAAGCAATTAACATCCAATCATGTTCCGTGGCATGTTCAAAAACGCTGAGCAGGCCCAGTAGATTCTGATTTTGTATCAAGATGGCAATAGGAAAAGACCTTTAAAACAGAATTCATTGTTGGGCGTGGATAGCTGGAGCTTTAGTCACAAAGTTTCAGTAGGAACAGGGGCTAAAGTGAAATCTGCATTTAGATCTATGGTAAAGCCTTCAGTAAATAGGGTCGGAAACTGTGGTCGACAGCGCACATTTGATGGCCGTGATGCTTGTGCATCAGTGTGATATATAAGGGAAAACAGAAGAGCAACTCTTCCTCAGGTGCCCCTAAAAAGATGAATGCACATTTGAGTCCAGTGGTGCAAAACCCATAGGCTCCGGCCCGCAGAGATGTGGGAGAAAACGTGATATGGTCAGATGAGTCATCCTTCACCGTATTCTCGACAAGCGGGCGAGTGCGTGTGTGGATGTTTGACCCCTACAGTGAGGGGATCTGGTGGCTCCGTTATGATGTGGAGGCCATTTTACTTGTCCACTTAGAGGGAAGGCTCACTGCAAAACAATACAATGTTGTTCTAAGTGATCACCTTTTCTCCTACAATAAAACATTTCTATCCATTTCTATCCCCCATCCATCCATAGGGCGCGAGGACTCACTGAATGGTTTGATGAGCGTGAAAACGATGTGAATCATATGCAGTCACCAGATCTCAACCCAATTAAAGGCATGAGACATGAGTGTTGGGGGGGGTGGCCCAGCACACTTTGTTTTGGTTTTTCCTTTAATTTGTCACCCATCTCAATATATACACATTGTCATTTATGTAAGTGGTATCACATGTTGATAATGCGTCCAAGAGAAGTATGCAAGTTCTTGAATTCTCTGATTCAGATGGACGATATAACTGATATATGGAGCGATGATCCTCGATCATTAAGCTAAAACAACATTAGAAAACTGGTGACCACAATAACAAGCACTCCCCATTAATCCTTAATATGGTTGTATTTTTATCGCAGCCCGGGTCATGGTGACTGCAGAATGGTCAATTAAAGGTCAGGGCTCAGTGGCCGTGGTCAATCCTGCTCATGTGTTATGTAATGGGGACATGCTCTGACCTGGTTACCGCTATTGTGCCTCAACCCTGGTGCATTTATGCGTGCAATATTGATTGTTTATGTAAATTAAAATGGTTACGGGGAGATCAGAAGTACGGAAAATGGAAACGTGACCGTATTAAGCCATTAGATATAAACATTAATGGCAGTAAAGGGACAGAATAACAGACGACCGGGAAGGAAATGGCAGATGATGAGAGAAACACAAAAAAGAGAGCAAGCAGAGAAAGCGAAAAGGCACACAGGAGAAATAAAGCTCGGTATAAACAGAGTGATAGGGAGGGAATCTGAACACACACAGGCAGAAAATTGAGGTGGCGATCAGCCAAGGGTCATGTGAACGGAATTCAGTATCCAGTCATGAAAACATGTGTGGATGCATATACACAAAACATATAAGTATATTCCTCACAAGATCAGAAAATGGCTCAGCTAATCGTCCCCTCATGTGGCAGTATGATGCCTTTAATACCTGGGCGATTTGTTAAAGGAACAAATGCATCCATATATCCCTTTTATACAAACACGTCCACATTGCAAAAACTAGGGATGAAAACAGTTTTGCTCAGTGCCCCAAACAATCCTGACATTACACATGCCCAGTTGAGATCAGGCATGCATGCCTCCCATTAGCCCCCATTGTGCAGCCTGTGTTACAGAGTCTCACAGTTTTTGATCAGCCCCCCTGTCAAATGCCAGACCGAATGCCAGGACTGCCCCTCCTCTTAGCACACCGCTCAATGGTCCCCTTGTTCGTGCTAGCGCCTTAGAAGTGAGGCTTTGTGGACACAGCATTTTAAACTTGTTCCTTTGTGCACAAACATGGGTGGATGGATGTGGAGGGATGACAGAGTGATATCAAGTAACAAGCAAGCAAGCCAACGGAGGAGAGGTCACCGGTAGATAGGCCCTTGTGAATAATCAGCGCGCATACAAACTCTGCAGAGCACATGCAGCAGTCACCAGAGATGGGACGAGGAACTCGAGAGGGGGAGCAAGTGGAATAATCATTATCTGAGCGATGAGGACTGTTTCAGATCAGATTATTACTTCCAATGAAAACTGAAGAGGCAGCGCCAAGGAAGAAGGAAAGTGGAAATGTGGCACAACTGTGAGCGTGGGGACAAGAGCTAAAAGGGAATGAAGGCGAAGGGAAGCATCAGTATGAGACCTCTGTTACCTTGCATGGGATGCGAATTGGGACAGTGATGTGGGTGGGAGGTGAGGAGAGAGGAAGGTGCAGACATGGAAGGAGGGAAATTGTCTTAGATTCTGTGATGCTGATGATGCCAGATATCACTGTGCCATTATGCTGTTTCTATTCTTGCATATCTGCATCCTGTGTACAAGCTGCTGGATCCCATCATGATCCTGTGTGTGTGCGCTCTTGTATCCTGAACAACAGGCTTGCCTATACACACTGAATCTTAATGTCATATGATTAAGCAAAGCAAACATGCTGTGCACACCACCCTGCATTTCAACAGCTCAAGTAGACACAATATCAATGTTTTGGTTTATTTTTTTTTACATTTTTATCATATGACATCTCTGACATGATGTCCTCAGGAAAGGAAATACGTGAGGCTTCAGGCTTTGATAGCCTCAGGCTGGAATATGAGGAGCCCATAATGACATGGCAGCCTCAAGGACAATAGAGGGCCAGAGGAATGTGGCTTACCTCCAAGTTGCCCACACAAAACAGAGCAGATACAATCGATACAAAATGGAGCGTGGAGCTAAAAATATGTGCAGCCAAGCAGCAGCAAGGTGAAATACGAGGGACAACAATAAAGGTAGCATTTAGTGATCTGACAGCACAATCTCACATTAATGATGAACCGGGGCTCGATTTACACCTTGACATTCACATCCAGCACACGAGAGTGCTTAATGCACCACTGAAATAAGAAACTCAAATTGCCTCACTCATAATTCTGCCTCAGATGAACTGATATATATAGACGGCGTTATTATGAATCTGCTCTTAATTATTACTCAGTTGGTGAGACGGTGAAATGTCTGTTTCTGCAGCAAACATACTCGCAGAGTGTGAAAGACTCATTTGAAAATCGCATTAAATCTAGCTATTTTAACGTAATTGGAGTCGTAAATCTATCTCATCTTTTCCAGGATTTAATAAAAAGGCTTTCCCTCGTTTATCTCTTATAGCTGACGTGCTGTGTGCAGAAATCCACAACAGCTGTCACACATTTGTTACTGGAGTTGTCAAAGCCACCCCTCACTGTTGACTGATGAGCATCATATCATAGCAAGCTGATTGAATTTCGATCTTTTATTCCACCTTAGCCGATACATAGAATAATGTCAGTCGATGCACATTGGACCATAAGTACAAATATGAAAGATTGCTGACATTTTTCTGTCGATGGATCTAAACACAGTTGTCAGTGACACTTGTTCCCATCAAGATGTTTAAAATAATGGTATAGTGTAACATTAAATTTTCTCTAATGGCACAGACATGCCTTAACAGACAAAATTGAGTATTTTTGTGAATTTCACTGAACTCATTTTGTGTTTGGGAAAAAAGAGGAGCAAAAAGAGAATCATAAAGATCTTTGATTGTCATCTTTGATTGCCAAATCAATTCACACACACACACACACACACACAGTACAACATGCCAAATGAAGATGAAAGCGTTGGTTGATGATATTCAATACCAACACCGCCGTGTCCTGGGAGGGAGGATACTTGGTGTCTGCCCTGTGGTGTAGCATCATGGGCTCACAATGTCATTCATCCTGGAGATTATTTTGTTTTCCGCCTCGGCCCGGCCACATCACTTGTTACATCACAGTCGACCCTGTCTACAAGGACACACTAAGGATGAGGATGAGGAGTCCCGCAGTGTGTTGCTGCTGGCTCCCAAGTGTGCTTCCTTATTCCACGTGCACACGTCTGTGTGTTTGCATGTGCCACAAGATACACAACGTGGCTCCCACACCAGCACGTAAGCCTTTACAGACATTATTACACATTTCTATCATCGCCTCACTAGGAAACGTATCTTCTATTTACTTTGCTCCCACAGTGAGCAGCAGCAGTGTCAACAGCCTTTGCGCTGAGCGATGATGATCCCCTGCTGTGGGACAATGTGCTGCGACAAGGCCTGCGTCATCGCTATGGCAAATTATAAAACCTAAAGCGATGGCGTTAAACTCAGTACTTTGCTGGAGCGGCGCATCTGGTAGTGAGAGTGGTCTCACAAGTCGGATTTAGCTCATGACCCTTGGAGAAATGGCGCTCCTCCTGTAAATCTCAGCATAGTCTATTAACACTGGATTGTTAGTTGCTATTCAGTGCTACTTTCCCCACTTTACTGTATAAAGGCTGTGTGACAGGACAGTGCAGTCATGGGCAGAGAAGCAGAAAGGGAGATGCTCCAGCACAGCCAGTGGATGTGAGGAAAACGCTGAGTCATAGTTGTCCTCCAGGGATTCTGAACATATAATCAATACTTCAGGGCACTTGAGGCATCAGACAGCACACTGCAATTGGAGGCCATTTTCTTTCTTGCTTTGTTAAAGTGCCAACAAGGCACCTGCGGAGTGGCCTCGATTCTAACCCCAGGCTTTCTCAAGTAACCACTGCAATGTACTTCTTGTTTTGGTCCAGGTGAAATAGGAAAGAGGCAGAAAAAAACAACTTATTTCGGTTTTTACAATCCATGTAACCAAGATGTTAACTTGGGGAACGATCAATTTCTCATTAACACATTCTCTCTAATCTGGCAAAATTGCAATTTTTCTTTTGGTTTAGATTCTGAAAAACTCACCCATTACATTTGACTGCCATGCCCTCATAACAAGCTGCCATTTGTCACACATTCAAAGGGAGATTTAATCAACACGTTTGGTTACATAAACCACAGAGATCGAGTGGAAAAACACTGAATAGTAAGGTTGTGCTTTCATAAGGAGCCAAAAATCCTTTCTTCTTTCTCTGTAATGAAGACAGGCATTCACCATCGTCAATGACGCTGGTTCTTTCGGCTGAATTCTGGTCATGTCGCCATGCTTCTGCTCAGAGACAGATTCATTGTAAAGAGACTCCTACTCAAATCTGCTAGGACTGTGCACACTGTGTTTTTCAATGTCACAGAGAAATGTTCCTGTCACACTGAAAACAGTAGTAACAGATGTCTCAAATCAAATAGATATATAACATGAAGTTCAAGACAATATGAATTTTACTGAGTTAAATCCCTGATGTGTCATCACATGTCTAATGGCGCTTATTTTATTCACCTCCTCCAGACATGCTGCAGCTCCAGGATCTAATATTAGCCTTCTGACTTAAAATGTCAGCTGTGTACACTCTTACTAGAGGGCACCAGCCGTTAGCTGCAACCATATGCACCTCTGGGGATTCTAATATCTTACCCTTGATATCTTTTCATCAGTAATGAGAGATAACAAAGATGATGACACATGTTAAGGAAACACCAAATTAACCTTATCCTTCATGCCAGTTATCTCTGTGGTCTTCATATACGAGCACATAAATGACTTTGAAATGATGCAGGAACAAAATCAAGGACACGTCTGCATCTGTACCGGGAGGCATTTTAGGAAGTGACCCTCCGCCGCACATCCTGTCTACTCAAATATTCTCCGTGTGGAGGATGGAGCTGAAGCTAAGGCCTACGCTGTGTTTGGATAAGAAGGGAAAAAGCTGCTGGCCTCCACATTCACACAATAGAGTCTTTGAATCCGTGCAACAACTTAGACAGGGTGGGATCTGTTATAAGTTATGTAGCTTCGATTTCCATCCTCACAACCTGATTGGGAGAACCTTGAACTCTAGAGCTGCGCTGTTTATATTTAGCCAGCATCCGACAGACAAACCTTTTTGTCCTTAATAAATAATTGGATGACACAACTGTGTTCGCATTTCCAATAATTAAGGCATGGAGCTACTGAGTCAGCGTTTGAGCATTTTGAAGCAATGATGTAGTTTATTTAATGTTTGGCTTCACACAGTGCTGTTGCTGGAAACTCTGAGCCCTGAGATGACAATCTGTGTGATATCTTCTCTCATTTCTCATGCACAGTCTGTGCTTCATTTTGACCAGACTATGGCCTTCAGCCGCTGTGCCCTTTTACATTTACAGTTGATGATATTGAGCAAATTAAGGAGGAAGTAAGGTGACGGTGTTATAGAGCAACAAAGTCTGCAGCTGGGAGGAGGTCAGTGTGGATGGATGGGTTAACAAAATGTCAGACTTTGACACGGGAGACCACTATTTCTTTCCCGTTTCCAACCAGTCTATTGCTTTAAGCATGACCACAATCTTGCCATATCCTAACCATGTGTTTATTATTGTAACCATGACAACGAAGCTCCCCTAACCTTAATGATGTACTTATTTGAACCCAAGCCACAATGTTTCCCTAACCAAGTCCAAACATTAACCATAGTGTTGTCATGTCATAAACCAAATGTATTTTTCAATAGTGATTTGTAACGGTTTTAGAAGGCACAGGCAAATTATGTCGCACTGCCGATGGGGGCGTCAGATCAGAAAACGCATCTATGTGTCGTTGTAGAGGGTGTGGAGCAACAACATATTTTGTTGGGCTTGTTGGGATGGTGCAACACAGGCATAAAGCCCACACCCAAAACCCACCTCTCTCTGTGGATGCTGGTCTCTATTGCAGCAACAAGGACATTAGTGCCGGTGCAAAACATGGATTTCCAACCAAATCTATTTCAAAATACTTTTGATCCATTAAATCTATATAAATCTTAAATAAAATTCCATATGTGCGACAGACCGTGACCGTGCCCACGCTAGACCAAATTCCAGGTATAATGCAAGCCATCCACATGTGGTGTAGACAATTAGAAAGGTGTATCCAAAATTACATTATACTGCACTGAAGTATCTTATAAAGTATCATGATGGGATCAGACTGTGATATTCAACATAAGCGCGACCAACTGTGGAAATGTTTCTGTTTGATTCTCACCAGACCACAGGCACGTCCATCATCCTCCAAAGTCTCTGTTCCCCACGGATCTCCTCTGAGCTATTTATCTACACAACAAAGCAGTATACCTCTGTCCTTGTATTCCTCTCTGTATCTGCTCCAGCAGAGTGTATCTAAACATCATCTGATTGATGTAGTTACTGTGTGAGGGTACTGACATTTTTGCTGAGACAACGAAGTGGATAGCGTCAACTTTGTGGCTGCATCAGAACAAACCTGAGGACCGCCGTCCTGCAAATGTGCAATTTAGACTAATGATGCACCCTTAAAAAAAGCCCTGTTGTTGATGAAGTGTGATTGCTGTGCTTGGGATTATGCAATAGCGTGAAAGGTAGAAAAAACACATCCATAATTTGCCAAATGTATAATGTGTAGATTGTACATTCTTAGTGTGTGCTCAGCAATCTCTGTTATTGCATGAATTGGTAATGTCACCGCTGTCACCCTTGCTCAGTGATTTACAGTTTCAGCATTAAGAGGGGTGTCAACACCAAAAAACAAATGGTGCAGGAGTTAATATGCTGGCGTGCACAACATACCAGCCATATTTCCAAGGACAATGTGTTCTGCATGCTCTAAAACCATTTTTTAATGTGAGAATATCTCTCAAAAAGTGAACGCAGTGGAAAAGTTCAGAGCTATAATTGAAACCCTGAAGCAGTGATAAGACTAAGTCTTGATAAAGGACATGATGGAAGAAAGGACAGACTGGTGGTGAAAGCACATATAAAGATTATGTTAGTTCTGAATTTCAACACCTTCCTTTGTGCATACATGTACAGAAGTTGGGCAACCGGAGTCACACATAAACACACGCCCACATTTTATTTGCAGTCAAATATACACACACACACACACACATTTCTTGTCTTGATTCAAGTTCCTTTGGCAGTAACAAAGGTTGAGGAGTGTTAATGTTTCACTCACTCTGCCAAGTTCCTAAAAATGCACTGTAGGGCCTCCTGGAGAGAAAAACTGCTTGTGCAAACACAACCTCTCTCGCTCTCTCTCGCTCTCTCTCTCTCCTGACATTTTCGATAACTGTCCCTCCTACTGCAAAATAGTACTTTCGCTGCCTCATTTTCTCTTTCCCCTCTCTGCTGTGTCAACATGGCTAATGCAAAAACACCCATCAGCTTCATTGAAACTGTTAAAGCCGACTACTTTCACACACCAATGCTCCAATCTAAGCTTAAAAGCATTTTGTTTTATATATAGATTTGGGGAGAGTGTGTTTTTCCTCCTTGGGTCTAACGTCACAGCATTCAACATGTGCAATGACCTACGTGGGCCACACTGAGTTCCTGCGAGGCCTAAAGCGGTTCTGTCAGCCCACCTGAGTCCAGCTGAGCAATGCGAGACCCTCTAGGTCTGTTGCCAAGTAGAGGCACATCTCCACCCCTCGCTGTGATTGGCTGACGCACTCTTTATGTCCCCACCTCTTGAAACGCTGGTGTCTTCTCTGAGCAGAGTCTCAAACCCTGACAACCGCTCTGCTGCCAGATATTTGTGATCTGTGGGCTGCTAATGTTAGAGAACATGCAGTTATGTAATCTGATTTAACAGCTGTCAGTATACAACTCTACTCGACTTAATTTCAGACCAACACAAAGGTTTCAAAAGCTAACGTTTCTTCTTATAAGCACACTGTCAGACCTGACAACCTCGATGAACGTCTTGGGAGTCTTGGGAAAATGTGTTCAGCTCATGTAGATCTGTACACCTGTGAGTGAATATCTTTTTTTAAATGATGGCTTAACATTTTCATGAATTTGCCTTCCATTACTGGTGATTAGATGAAGGAGACAAATCTGGCGAGAGACGTGTACCAGCTGTCACAAACCAAACTGGGTTCATCCTGAGCTGCTCAGGTAACTCAATTGGCTAAAAAATGACAGAGTGGCCGGGATGTCATGGAGTCCAAGAATTTTGTCAATGCAGATCGCAAACGTTGCAAGCGTAACTGTTGTATCTTATAGTGGTGACGTTTTCAGGTCCTTTACATAAGAAAAAGTCTAGTACCAGTCTGAAATGACTTCATAAGTAAAAGTTCTGCATTCCAACTATCACTTGTCAACATATTCCTTCTTTACAAATAACATAGCCAGTAAAGTTTGGGGCGAGGATTCACATGTCTGGAAGCAGGCTGTGTGCCTCCCTGCCTACATACTGCTCCAGTGTTCGCCATCAACAGTACAAGGCTTTTTGAACTGGGGTGCACCCAGGTGTGAGATTGCATGATGTAATCCTTCCTCAAATGGCACCTACTGCTGCTGTGTGTACAGGGGCTTCCAGAGAGACTCATTTCTGTGAAAGAGATGCTCCTGCTGCAAATCTTGTACCCGCCCGACTCTGCCCTGTTCTCATGTTGTGCCATCGGCACCTCCATCACGATACGCAACCACCCATCTCACCTCACCCCAAATACTCTTCCCTTCATTCTAATTCCTCGCTCTCTCTCTAATTAGTTGGCACGAGTATCCCAGCAATCTGTGCTGTATCGCAGACGGAAATGGAGGCTGTATTCTGATGTTGTCCTGAATTCTAATCTCTCACAATCAGGGCAGCGTTGATTCAAATCATGTTACATCACGCAGTAAATGGATGCGCCTCATCCGTTCCCTTCCACGTAAACCTCTTCCCACAAATAGAAATGTAATCAAATCATTTTTGGAACAAATTATTAGTTGGATAGCCTCCTAACACTTTGTTTGCATTTATTTTTCTTCTGGGGCTTCCCCTCCAGGGAGCAGACAGTTGTTTTCTGACTATGTTTAAAACATGCTGGTTCAGGTCAGAACACAACGTGACTTTTAACTACATGTCAACACTGAATGGAAAGTGACAGTGTCATCTTTGCTTGTCCTCACACAGATTTTTGTAGCAGGAGACAGAAACGCAGGCCCTACATATTATCCACTATCTTTAAAAATGTAAAAATCATCTTCAACAGGTGTGGTTATCATTCTGATATAGCTGTTGTATTAGTCTCATGCATTAACACATTGTGAAAGTCCTGAAAAAAAGCTACTAATGTGCAGACACTACATCAGCTGTAGCAGTGCTAGAGCTCTGCAAATACTAAATTGAAAAACTAACATTTGAAATAGCATAGTGGGAGGTAAGCCTGAGCTGCTGATCACACATGGAGAAGCTGTTTGGAACAAATAGTTTCACAAAGGATAAATACAAAAAAAAATAACATCTCATAATTTGCACAGTGGTATGTGCAAACAAAATTGTTGAGGCTTTAAAAGAGGGGAAGATACAGTGCACAACAATCGGTTGTGTAACAGAAATGAGAAAATGGGAATTAGCTTGTTATATGAACCCATGGTAGAGCTTTATTAATTACTTGGCTGTAACACTCTTTAATGGTAAATACACGCCCGACCTAATGTCATATTTTGTTATGTTTGCATTAGTAATTTTCATATAAATAACTCCTCATTTTCACATTAGGTAAATAACAGCAAGTGCCCCAGTTGGCTAAACAAGTCCATGTAAGTGGAAGTCGTTCCCTGCTGGTACATGTTCTGTCTCCCTCCCTGATGGGCAGGCTTCCAAAGGACACTGCACCACTTGGCCTGACACTGGCTTGGTGTTCCCCCTAAACTAACATACACCCATGCAGAGGTACCCACACCTACACACGCACACACAGAAAGCCGCTGCCAAATGTCCTGAAGCGAAGGTTGACAGTGCGAAAGAGGGAGGAGCTGCATCGCCAGGTTGCTCACAATTGGCAGCATCAAGAACCCAGTTATCCACCGGCCTTCCTCACCTCCCTGCACGACAGCAGGGAAAATAAACTGCCCAGGAAGATAACCTTTTTATAGCACAAAGTGTGCATTTTACCCCATTATAACAAGTTGACCAAAGCAACCACTGTAACATGGAAGAGATCTCGAGCAAGAAAGGTTTAATAGTGCAAACGAGATACTGTTTCGACAGATGTTGTGTGTGTGTGTGTGTGTGTGTGTATGTGTGTGTGTGTGTGTATGTGTGTGTGTTTGTGCGCCTGAGCTGTCAGCATGGCTACGTCATGTCCTTTCAGAGATTGCAGTTGATCCCAAACAAGCGGAGAGGAGCAGGGTGGTGGAAATCTTTCAGTAAAGGCAGAGGTAGGAGTCTAGACAAAATACCGCCATGTTTAATGCAAACCCAATGCATTGTAATGTAATGCAGAGTACAGAGTTTGATCTTTGGATGACAGGGAGATAAAGCCAGCAGTCAGAATTAGCTATGACGTCCCTCTCATGTTTTATTCATCGTGGTGCATGCTGTTGCTTTATAAGATGAGACAGGGGAGAGTGTTGTAAAAGTAACTCTTAAATCATTTGAGAAACAGCTGCCCTTTCTTTTAATGGTATCCCCTTAAGATTAGGAAAGAATGACTAATTTAAGAGTTTAAGGGTGAAACGAGGACAAGTGTAGGAAAACATCAGGTGCACTGTAAGCAAGGTCAAAGATCTGGAAAAATCCACATGATTTTCCAGGGCAGCTCAGGGAAGGGTCACCACTGTCTTATCACAGGTCAGCACAGACTGCACTGCTGTGCCATGACCGCAGGAGTACACTTTGGCTTCTCCTCCCCCCCTCCCTCCCTCCCTCCCTCCCTCCATCTCCATCTCTCTGTCCCCAACTCCCTCTGTCGCTTGACCAGCTGGCATCAAGCAGCATGCTCCCCTTCCATCTGCTTGTGTTCTCAAGCTGAGGGAGCACTGAGGGACGGATGGATGGAGGGAGGGGTTGGAAAAAAAGGAGAAGGAAAAGTAAACAGTCAGGTCAGCAATGAAAGCAGCTGAGTATCATTTATCAGCTTTAGATTATCAGAAGGCCTGAGGGCACGTGACAAAAATCAGCAATTATTAACTTGTGTTTTGCGCTGAGAGATGGGAAAAATAATCATGTAGGGTAAATTTAAAAGGAAAGTCTGTCATTTGTAACCACATTGCTCTTTATTAAGGACAACTGTAACTGCCATAATCAAAAGTAAAGGAATAAATGACTCATTAAATATATAAATATGCCATTTCATGTACCAAAAATAATATTAAAAATAAATGTAGGCAATAATTAATAGATAAAATGTGAAATAAATTGATATTTCTGTAATATGGTGAAAAAAATGGGGGTGAAATGTAAAGGGGAAATAATACAGATATAAATACAGAAATATCCATTTATTTCACATTTGATCAATTAATTAATGCCTACATTTTTTTGTATATTATTTTGGTGCATTTAATGGCATATTTACTTATTAACTGAGTCATTTCTTTTTGATTATGGCAGTTCTGGTCTTCCATACTTTTATGCCCAAATGAGATTGACCTGAATATCATATAATCAATGTTAATGAGAACAAACATGAGAAATGTCAAAAGATTATATTGAAGAGTGCAGTCACAACCTAATGTATGGATTGGCTGTGGCTTTTCATATCGATTCTGATGAAAGCACCATCCCTATCTGACGGCCATCTGTCACTTTTTACGATTCAATCTAAGAAAGTGGCTTTTCATTTAAATGCGTCGAGGTCTTGCCCAGCATGTTTGTGCCGTGCGGCTTAATGAAGTGGCCCTGATAGAGCATGTTGCTGTAATTGAAAATCATATATATATATATAAACTGAGCGTAAGACGTGTGTTCAACGTGTGTTTTTGTGCGTTTGTATAATGTTGTCAGACGTAATTGATGTTTGCTTGTTGTTTACCATAATCATTTAGCTGATGTCAACACAGACTGTGTGTGTGTGTGTGTGTGTGTGTGTGCGCATGTGTGTGTAGCAGAATGGGATTAGAGGGGTTGCTGCCTGTCTCTCATGTCAGAGACACAACCTCGCAATTTAATGTCTCAATTAATATGTGGAGCTCAAGTGATCTGTGCAGGAACACTGCACTATGGGGGTTTGTTGCCTCTCACTTTTATATTTCCCAGCAGCCATAGAAATGTAAATCAGTGTCAGTGTAAATACATATACAGGCCGCACATGAAGGGGTTTAGGATACCCATCTTTGAATGGATTGTCAGAGGTTCAATGTGCCATGTTTGAGGGGCGATCAAAAGATAACAAGATCCGTGAAGAAACAAGGAGGATTTCAAACTTTGTTTTTGCATAATGAATTAAATTAGTGCAGCTTGTTTGGCTTCACCTATAAATGCCCAAGTGGTAGCATAGTACTCTAATTGAGTGCAGAGGGGAGAGGCCAGGTTGGGCCATTTAAAGTAAAAGAAGAGAACACACACACACACACACACACACACACACACTGGCTACTATTCAGATGAGGCACATATTTTTCTATATAAGTATGACAGAATCTGCATACTAGCCTCTCTCCTATATTCCCACGGCTTCCTGCAGCAAATTGGCCTGGACGCCACAGCCTCGCCTGTGCAGGACTCACTGCAGCATCTTCAGTCCCTCACTGGATGACTGTGAGATCCTTTACAAAGGCAGAAGTGACTCTTGCCTCCTGCATCTTTGGTCTTTAAAACTTGTGGAGAATGTTTCCATTTCAAATTATGCTAAGCCAGATGTGACTGTGCAACTTTGTAACAGGAACATCCTGTTTACTGAGACAACTATTTATTATTTAAGAAAGATGGTGAAGAAATCCAGAGCTTACATAGTTATATGCAGAAGCTTTGTAACGGATGAATCACTGCTCCTATTGTAAGCGCCACCTTTATGAGCATTATAGAAAATGTTCTTCTTCTGACCTACATTTAGGCTAAAAAAAATGCTGTATGGCCCTGCAGTCATCCACGCATAGTGATTAGACTCTCGATTAAAACAGAAACATTTGTGCTTTAATGTGTGTGAGAGTGCTATCTTGGTTTTGTTTTATTGGTTTGTTTGTTTAACTTTTGTGACATCTTTGGTGATATGCGGTCATGGCTGTGGTGTTCTGGGCAGCATTTCCCAGTGATCACTTGGCAACTGCACCACAGCGTTGCTTTGATTCACTGGATTTGACAACAGTTCCCCAAACAAACAGCATGCACTGTTTTACTGATACTGATAACACCACAATAAATAATGGAACACCAAAACACGACAAAATTAAGTAATACCTGCAAAGTACAAATATATCAAAAACATTTCTGCTTGGCAATATTATTACTACCTACTGTATCTGTAACAGGTAGTGGCTAAATCCAAATTTTACTTTACAACAACAGCATTATATTGGCATGTGGCAGTAATTGGCCAGGAGTTCTGCAGTTACTTCTGCAGCTGCCAAAAGGTGTGTGGAAACAAACTCAAGTAAATGCAACCAATTCAACAAAAAAATACAAGATGGTGATTTAAGAAATATAGCCACATAGTTGTTTTAAGGGGAAAATAAGCAGCCAAAATTGTTGTGATTCTAATCATTTACTGTAGCCGACCGCCATCCTAAGTCAGTTGTTACCATGTGATGCAACTGGAAGTGCGAGAAAACTAGTTAGCAAGTTTAAATAGTCTACATATAAAAGCAACTGGATAAATGGTTGAATAAAGAGTTCAAAAGTACTTGAAATAGTTAGCTAAAAGTAATAAACAGTTGCTAAATAGCTAAATGAAAAGAACAAAGAGTTGATGTAGTTGAAAAGTGGTTGAAACATCCAGCTGGTATCACTCCAAGTGTAAGTACAAATACTTCAACCAAATATTCCCAGTGCAATTGCATGGAAGGTAACAATATCCACTTTTATGTGATTAATAGTGTTAAATAATTTCCATTTGATACTCCATTCATAAAAAAATGCTGGTGCAGATGAAGGGGTGCATCATCTGATAGGACTGTGGGTCCGTCAGACAAAAAAACGTTGGGAACTGCTGGTATACGGCTTGACTGCTCTATTGCAGACTAGAAAAAGAGTATTTCATTCAACTTGAGTAAAATATTTCACCAGAAGATGCTCAACCAGATGGATTAGAAGCATCAGAAGGGACCAGAAGAAGCATCCAAAAACCAGGAAGCTTTATCGAGATCAATTAGAGCGTTCATCATCAATCAAACACACATAGGAGTCCTGTTGTAGTTTCACAGTCAGAAAGAGCCACACATCCAGTCTGTTCAGTTGTCTATGTGTGCATGGTGGTGAACGTATTACTGTAACATAACAACCTTCAAAATCAGACTAAACCAGTTGCGTCGTGTTATTTGCATCCCCAGAGCTCAAGTCGGAGAATATCATTGGAACGAAGGGCTCAAGGTCAGTAAATTCAATCTATGTTCACTGGTGACAGAAAATTTTAATTGAAATTGCAGTATGAAGCAATATTCACTCATTTATGAAATTAAACATGTGTAGATTAAATTATAATTCTATGCAGTATAAAATCATTAGGGTCTATAGATTTAGACCCAATTCCCCCAATAAGATCCTGCAGTAAAGGCGGCGTGATGGGCTTGCCAGAGGTGAGCCCGTGTGCATACAGTATATTACACTCCCTATGCTCTCTGCACTCCAACTCTGATTCATATTAGTGCCATAAAGCACAGGGCGAGGGCACTTTTAGACAGGGGTGGCATAAATCCAGTGCAGAGCTGATGAAAATTTTAAAAAAAGACACTGCACTCTCAAACACAATCCATTTCTAAACTCTGCTCATAAGAGGCACCTTTTTTGTTGCTTCTCTCTGAGCTACAATCTTTGTTGCCTGTGTTTTTTTTTTTTTTAGAGTATACGTGCAACAAGAGGAGATGCTTGTTCCACAGTGACTCAAAGCCAACGTGGTGACCTTCACGGAATTAAGGCGTGTCCATCCAATCTTTCAGCCTCCCCTGGGATCGTCATAAAGCACACACTGCTCTGACGCCTCAGGGTGCAAGGTGTAGGGACGAGACTTATGATGTGCCGTAAATACATTTTTAAAAAAGATTTAAACATGACTGACTGTACACCGAGCAGAGTGAGTATGTTCATGTTCTATTTCACACGTGATTCACGCTCTAACAGCACAACTGTGTGGGCTGACATTTACGCTGAACTGGACAAACTCAAGCAGATATACAAAAGAACTACTTTTTCTTTAGCTCTGTCAGAGACTGGCAAATATCTTAATCTATCAACGATATAATATATTAAAATCACATGTTGCAGTTTATATAAGTGTTCAAATCAGCCCCTTTGCATCTTCCTCTTTTGTTATTTTCATATCTTAGTACACCTTTTTTTGTTTTCTTTTGCATTTTTGCACGACAGGATACACTGTTGAATGTGCTGTAAAGAGACATTCCCTGTGTACCTTCAGGGTTTGCCAGCGGTTAATGTAAGACAAGCCATTCCTTAAGTCAAGCGTGCTGTTTGAGGGAGCCTTCATACTTTCTCTGTCAAGATATCTAACAAATGTTTACCCAGGAAAGTCACATTTTAATCAACTTTGCTTATGTTTGCTCTGTGCTCAGCGTCAGTCAGGTGGCATTAAATGACCTGTGTTTAGATTGGGAGGGACAACGTCAGCAAAGTGGTGAAACCTGCTATCAAATATGCTCTTTGAATATAGAATATAGCTGTAGTACACGATTACATTGTTAACCTGTGTGTTAATATCAACAGCGCAGATGTGTCTGTTTTCCACACTAGTGAGATAACATAGTTACAGACCTGAAACAACTGTTAGCCACTTCCTTTCCCAAAGACATAATGTGATTTTAAAAAACAATCCTGTATGTTTATTCCTTCACACCATGTTATTTCCTCTTGGCTATTTAGGGCACGAAGTAACTCACGAGCAGAAAGGTTCAGGCAAATTTTGGATCAGTGGTGGGTTTCTTAAGCACCAACAAGCAGGCATAATTACAGCTAATATGGACAGAATTAAGAGAGCAACCTGGTCACGGCATTTACCGACACGGCGGCCAGCCTCCCCCTCGTGTTTACGTTGTCAACACAGCGCACAACCGCGGACTGTCTGCAGGATTTGCTGAAGAAGCAAATGTTCTTTATGGTCTTAATCAACAGTTATTTCACTGAAAATGTCAAATGTGGCCAGTAGTTTTTCAGATGGATGACTACGACATTTGTCTTTCACACTTACATGGTGTTTTACAAATGTGTTCATTGCTAATAAAATGATCCTAACATTCCCACTTATTATCCTGTCACTGCTCAGAACTGCTGCCTATGAAGAGTAAAAGATGTCCTTACAGTAAGCATCGCTGTGATGAAGAGGAAAAGTCAAAGTGTCTCCTCTGGATTCCTCAGGTTTGCTTCACGTGGCAGTAATATTTGCTTTTTTTTTATGGCAAGCCAAGGCCGCCTGCAGCTTTCCCTTTGAAGGTTTATAGTGTCCAAAAAGGAAATGAAAAGAGTGTGAGAAGAGACTGACAAAAAAGGAAACCCTAAGTGAGGGAACGGAATAACAGGAAAAAGAGATTTTGATACAAAGATTTTATATATCAATGAGAAAGAGATCTGTTGATGGAAATAGCAATGCAAAAAGTTGGATGTTGGAGAGAGGAGAGGAGAGGAGAGGAGAGGAGAGGAGAGGAGAGGAGAG
>JAVQJF010048284.1:0-14148 GCA_036023855.1 Gadopsis marmoratus
TTTGGGGTGTTGGGGTTTTTTTTTTTGTGGGGTGGGGGGGGGTTGTTGGCCCCCCCCCCCCCCCCCCCCCCCCCACACACACACACACACACACACACACACATTCATGTACAAGCACAGACCCCTCTCCCTCATCTAGCCCTAATGAACTAGCTGGGTCCAACACAGTGGCCAATCATGGGGAGCCTTGTGTCTGAACTGTACGACATGATGGGAGAACTGTCTGGTGGACTCGCAGAGGGCGTGAGGGGGTTAGGAAATGTCAGGAAATGTCAGGAAAGGGCCAGGAGAGGCAAACACAAAAGGGAGGTTTTGAGATTCAAATAAGCTCAAATGTTATCAATAAACATTCTAATATGTTGGGAAACGAGCCCAGTTCACTTCTGTGCTTGCAGGTGAAGTTGCTAAAACACGCAATTACCATCCTTATTATCTTTTGTAGGTATATACATATACAAAAATATAGCATAATTATTCTACTGCACTTTTGTCATCTACCAACACCCTAAATGCTTTGAATTAAAATGCTTTCTATTGCTACTCCTCAATTTCTCTCATATTATTTGCAATTAAGTACACTTAATGTGTAGGTGATGCTGCAGTGTTGCACACATCAGAGCTGGTCTTTTTTAAAGTTTAACAGCCAGTAGCCCTGTGTGTTTGACAAGGGATGTGATTGATGGTGAAAAGAGGTGGTGGGCCTGATGGTGGCTTTCTCTGGGAATTGACCAGGTGGACGGACGAATGGATGGATGAACACAAAAAAAGAAATGCTTTGTCCCAATGCTCCCTTTAAATCTTTTCCTCCAAAAAGACAGCTATGAGGGTTAATGGTGAAATTCACTCAGTTGCCAGTTTATCAAGTAGCCCTCATTGATATAAATGGGTTTGACAAAATATTAGGAACACCTCTCATTGTAATGCAACACAGTTCAACAGCACCACAAACAACAGCCTCCAAAATGACCATGAAGTTGAATCCACATCTTGTGTATGCTGACCAGAATGGGAGGCTTGTGTACACATGTTCATGAGATCAGTGGGATGGAAACCACTTATAAAAGCAGCCTTTGACAAGGGTCTTGTTTCTTCTTCTTCTTGCATCGTTTAGTGGCACATTGCATCCATTGTTTTGTTTTTTTTGCATTTAGCAACATGTTTTAGGTCACCCTTAATGCACAGCTCTCTTCCTTAAAAATTCAGATGGAAGGGAGAAGAGAAAGAGGGATGGGTAAAAATAATCACTTAGGGGTTTTTTATCGGGGCACCACTACCCTTCACATGCATGCATAGTCTAAGGTGGAGGGTTGAGGTCGGGAGGGAAAAAGTGATGGATTTGGAAGGGCTGTTTGAAAGGCTGCACTGAGGGTGTGAATACAGTAATAAAATATAGCATCATTAGTTAATTAGAAAAAACACATTGCCCTGCTAATCTCAAATACTCATGCATACATTCTCAAACCTACAGTATTGACACGAAACCTGAAGTTTAGTCTGCAGAACAGTTTCAGACACATGGACGCCAGCAGAAGTGGATGATGGTTGGGTCGGGGGGAGGTGATGGAGTTCTGAGCGATGAAGGGAGGTGGAAGAGTGGGAATGAGAGAAGAGAGAAACTTGGTGAGGGAGTATTTTCAAGAGGGAAAAAGAAGGACTGCAGGGAGGGACGCTGAAGGAGTGGATGAATAAATGAACAACCACCACATGGTGCCCTGAGAGGGATAAAGGCAAAATGGCAATAGACATAAACACACGTATCCATGCAGAGACACATAGGTGCAAGATCTTTGTAGATGTTTAAAGCTCCAATCCTAAATCTAAGTATATAATCTCACATACTGAGCTAAATCCAAATACAAAGTGCATTTTCAGTCTTAATGATCAAAAACCAGCATTATGTGCTGTCATCAACGCATAATAACAATCGCTGAAACGTCATTGCAAATGAGGGGGATGGTGTATTTGCTCCAAGACCCTGAATGGATGTTAGTATTACATAATTTATCAGAAAATAAAAACAGCAAACAAACAAAATCAACCCAATAACCTATAAGGTGCAGGTCGGGTGGAGAGATAGTTTCTTCTTCATAGTTATAGAGTGTATTTTCCCATGTTCGTGAGCCCTGCGGCCACAGAGAACTCCTTGACAACATTGATCTGCAGGGACTCCTAGTGTATGTGTGTGTGTGTGAGCATGTCAGTAGACTAATGAAAGTGTGTATAGACTGTTTACTGTTTGTCCTCAGGGAGCCTGAGGAGCTGACAGGTGTGTGTGTGTGCGTGTGCATGTACAGTATATGCACACAGACATTATGTATGTGTGTGTGTGCATGTGCTTTGCTCAAACATGTAGTATGCATGTCTGTTTACCGTGCTCTCAGCAGGTGATAATGTCGTTCTGCAGGGGCACCGAGTGTCCTCAGTGATCTCTGCTGCTCTGCCAGCTCTTTTGTCTAAGCTGCAGCGTGGACGTCAGGATTCATTTGACCCCACTGTTTCCGTTGACCTCATCTCACCCCTAACCTTCCCTGATCCCTCTGTATAGTACATACCAACCCCCTTCTACCACATATATATGTACTGTATGACACTGTACTGTATGACACACAGACCCTCTCTGAGTGAGATGATCAAGGGTACACTTCGTGGTAGTGTTTTTATCAATATTAAGACCAGTTATCTCCTCATCTTCCTACATTTGCGTGTGTCTTTTGCTCTGCTGAAAATGAACATGTTGGAACATGTGAAACATGTTGAAACAGTTTTTTTTTCTATGTGTTTTACTTTTACTGCATGAGCCACCAGCTCTTGCTTTAGCTCTGTTTGCACCACTGGTGACCTCTTTCTGTTTTGTGCCAGAGAACGGTTTCTTTATGTGCAGTAAAAGGTGTCAGCCCTGTCAAACCTACAATAGTATGTTCTATAATAATCGATGGATGTTGCCACGAATTATCTTTAATATCTTTAACTGAGATGAATAAAACAACCCCGCCTCCCTTCTTTCTGTCACCTTCCCTATTAATGTTAAATAGTTTTGTCTTTCTGTGTTGTCTGTCTCTAATGTAAACATAAACACAGAGTTTTCTTTGAGCCTGCCATCCCTGTTCTGTTTCCTCTTCACTAACCTCCTAACAATGTCTCTGTTCATCTGCTGCCACCCCCCACCCCCCTCCTCTTCCTCTGTCTTTAGCTGTCTCCATCCCTGGCTGCTCTCCTTTCTCTCCAATAATGTTTAACTTCTGTCTCTTTATTTTTATTTTTTAAATGAATGCATTATGATTGTCATTTCCTGCACTGCATCTCGTTTCTTTTTCTTTTGCCTTCTTTCACCTTTCGTTTCTCTCTCCCTGTTCTTTGTCTTTCTTTTTCATTTCTCTCATTGCCACTGACTCTCTTAGTCCCCCACTTTTCCCTCTTTCTCCCCACTCTGCTCCCTCTCTTTCATCCTCTCCCCCCTTTGCTCCTGTTCCACCCTTTTCTCCTTCCCCTTCACTCTGCTTGTTTAATCTTTGCGGATGTCTAATGAAATCCCTGCTGAAATGGACAATTGCTGCTTTGAGAATATTTATAGAAAGGAATAATCAGCCTGGTTGTGTTTGTCTGCAACCCCCCTTTAAAGAAATAATTAGTTGAAGGCAGGACTGTGAAAGCTCTGAGCTTTGAGCTAAACAACAGGCAGACAGGATCGGGAGCACAGAACCATGGGTAAACAACCCAGGCATCATGGGTAGCGCTGCCGCCAATGTTTACTTTATTATGACTAACATGGTTACCGCAGTTGATGCAGCTCAAAACAGTTCAGCACGGCGGATGACAGAGATTAAACTGTAAATAATGCACAGAGAGGGTGTAAGTGTATCAGTGCAGCTCCCACTGGGTGTTGGGAGTGGTAGTAATATAATGTCATGTATTATAAATATCTTCTTTAAGTCTGTTATCTTGGGTTCGACCAACTCGCGGGTTTAGGACTAGAATTCATAAATGTTGTTATCATGTGACTTATTTGTACATTTACATTAAAGTAAACAAATTCAGTTTATTGCCCAGCCCAAGTGTAAACTACATAATGTTCAGAATGTCTATCAGTACGTCTACTGTGATATGAAAGACCTCTGTTGCAGTGATACTAGTTCTTTCTTTCCTCATTTTTCTTTCGCTTGTATTTTACTTTATCTGGGAGGAAAACACTAGTCTATCAGAGAGGTAGATACGTTTTGGAAAACTCACTACCTTATTGGCTAATTTAATTTTCATGATCAACTTGAACGTAGTCCTCCCTGTCTCTACTGTATGTGTAAATTGCCAACAGTGGAATATGAGTGACAGAAGTGAGAGAAATTGTTTCCTACACAGAGAATCCAAATTTCCTTCTCCACCTTTCTACTCGGTTGTCACACCACTGCTACAGCGGTGACACTCTCGTTCTGCCACCGCACTCACTATCACTTGGAGCATCTCCGCTTTCTCTTATTATTATTATTTTTTTATTTCAGTCTGTTTCATCTGTCTTTTTTCCTCTTTCTCTATTTTTGTTTGTCTCCTGGCTGACTGAGTGAGTGAGTCGTCGGTTGTGTTGCGTTGTCTTTGACAGCAGTCTGGGAGCCAAGCTGTCACTCATGCAGCTCCTTGGTCCCACTGTCTTTCTGAAGTCAGTCTCCATTAATATAATAATGGCGTATAGTCGACGCCACTGAATATTTTACTGTAATGTTCGGCAGAACATTACCCCCACACTCAACGCCACACAGAGAAAGTCTGACAGAAACTTTTTATTTTGACTGAAAGGTCTTTGTGAGGTCTGTTTCATCTGTGGAAGTTTTTGTGTTTTTGTTGTGTTTTCCTTTTTGTGCTTTAGGAAAAGTGCTAGGCCCCCGTTTGATAAAGTGACTGAGGGTATTCTTTTTCTTGTCAGGCATCTATTATTGACACTTTCCAGGAATAGGCCTAGGTGTGCTGCGTGTTGGTGTGCTGTATTTGATTCTGCAGTTGTCATCTCAGGAAAACCGTGTTTTCATGTGTTGTTCAGTCTTGCAGGCTAAACACTTTGGTACAACATCCTCATTGTATTTGACTGTGATTGGAATAGGTGTGTGTATTCAGGAAGTGTCTCACATATTTACTGTAGGTGAAAAATAGTAATGCTTAGTCAGATGTACAATACATAACACATGGTGTATTGATTGTATATTTTACTCTGACTCACCCTTTCTCTCATTGTGTATACAGGAGAGCAGGGCGCAGTGACCATGTTTCCTCTCTTCCTGTTGGATCATCACATGACCGCCAGGGAGCTCGGCTTCTGGAACGGCGTTATCGCCATGGGCTTCTCCATCTGTGGTTCGTCTCTGGGAGGCCTGCTGCTCGCTCAGTTCAGGTAGCCTTCATCAACACCATCATTCTCACCATGTTAGTTTGGTTATCACTGGCTTCACCATGATTAATTGTGGATTAATCATTTATTTCCCCTATGAATTAATCAATAATTTGCTATTTAAAAATGTAAAGAAATACTGAAATTGTCACAATTTCCCAGAACATATGGTGATGTCTTCAAATGTTTGTTTTGTCTGACCAGCAGTCAAAAGCCAAAGGTATTCAATTTACTGTTAGAGAAGATTATGAAAACAATCAAATATTCACTTTTGAGAAGCTGAAACCAAGTCATAAACTAGTCATAAATGACGACTGATTATCAAAATAGATGTTTCTGTCGATCACTTAATCGACTAATCACAATCAGTTCAATCATTTGACACATGAATGTGACCATTGATTGGTCCCCAGCTGGCCCCCCATGATCACAAGTGATTTGTGGGATCGCTTGACAGACAATTCTTTCCAGTACGTTGAGAGGGTGGAAAACGGTTTTCTATTAGAAACAAGCCAGTCTGAAATTGCAGAAAAACTTGACCACCATGTTTCCAGCAGAAGAATACAATTTCAGCACCGCACAAACAACTGAAAGCAACCAATCTTAGGAAAAAACAAGTAAGAATCAAGGGGTGAAAGTGAACTGTTATTGGATAGAAAAATTAGACCAGTGTTCTTCTGTAAAACTAAAGACAGAAGTGAAGACTGATAAGGTACAGTCCACTGCACCACATGAACATTTATTTTACTGCTCTCATCCCATCAGCTGTTACAGTACCATCATCATCATCATCATCTTCCTCCTCCTCCTGCTCCTCTTCTTCCTCCAAGCTTTTTGTGTACACTGACTCCTTCTTTCCTGCAGCTTTCTTCCTTCTCCTACCTCTTCCTCTTCACTCTGTGCCCTCTTCCAGTTTTTTCTATTACTCTTCATAGGCTCGTGTGTGTGTGTGTGTCTTTCTGCCTGTCTGACTGTGTGTGTACAGTAATTTAAGTAAACATACCCTTGTTTGAGGGCTCAGGGACCCCCTGTGTCTGGTGTGTAGTGTGAGAACAGCATGAGCAGCAAATCCATCACACACACTCATGTACGCGCACACACTCACACACTTCTCTAACACACACTCACACATTTCTGTAACACATGCACACACACACACACACACACACACACACACACACATACATACACACCCCTCAGGGATTGATCGCAGAGACAACGTGCAAGTTGAATTTAATTCTCAGTTGCAGACAGATACTAAGATGTTAGATTTTCTGATGAATATATCAAAATGGCTGATGAGATTTAGTATGGCGATTAGACATAATGACCATGTTGAAACTGCGGTATTAGATGTGATATTTTTGCACAGATATAAAGTGTTAAAAAGCCAGTCAATTGCAAATACTGATGATAATGTATTTAAAGAAATGTATGTATGAAGTTGTTTTAGCACATTTGAAGCCAGTTTTGGATGGACAGTCTGTCTTGAAATTATGATCGTATGTAACCTTTGCACGCTTTCCCCTTGAGCACATTGACACTGTGCCATTTGTGCCTGACCATCGTTGCATAAGGTTGTACGTCTGCTTATACTAGGATCACATCATAGCACAATTCTGCCTACGGCCAGTGTTATGTAATGGGAACTATAAATATCAAAAATGCCTTTATGTTAGTTTCCACATGATGCATTAATGTACTCTTAACAATACATCCAACCATCATTACTTCCCCCCATCCACGTCTACATGCATCAAGGGATCAGGATGATTAGGGATACAGTTATGGAGAGGTCATGTGCTGGTGTTTGTCTTTGTGCCGTATGTGTTTGTGTGCTTGCCCATTCGCTGACATGTATCAGTTTCCCTGTGCTCTGTCTGAAGTCAGCCTTTTTGCACTTGTGTTGTGTTTTCAGCTGGCTCACAGGTTCCTCTCCTCTTGTAAAGTGACACTAGTAAACACAGAGCGAGCCTCCGAAGGCAGAATCTTTGTTGAGGGGAAAGCACTTTCAAAAGATGTCATTGTCATACTTTGGCTTTTGATCTCTTTCCATCTCACTTGTAAAGGAGTCGGTAACGTGTAAAGGCAGTAAAATGTTCACACACTGACAAAGACAGAAAACACTCATCTCAATGACTTCTTCTGGTGTAGACTGAAATTCTTTGGTTTCAGTGTCTGGTAATAGCAGGAGTTTAGGTATCTGTGTCTTCTCAATTTGTAGTAAAATCCATTTAACACAAGGTAAATTGTGATACAAATGATACAGTAATCTGGAACAGACAAGTTATATGTCACCTTATTCAACCTGTAATTGAAGGACCTCTTATGGGTCAGTATGTGTGATACTACAGCTGATGAATCAGAGTGAGCAGACTAATTTAATCATTTCACCAACCTCCGATAAAATCCAATTTGCAGTCAGTGTCTTGGATATTGTGTGATAGATGAAAAACTGAGTGATTATTCCACCTATTTTTTTACTTTCAGTACCTTGTTAAATTTAATTAATCAACAATCAATTAGCACGACAGGTACAAAGTAAAAAATGTTACCACTCAACTCTAGATTAGATTATGTTCTCAAAATGAATATTTTTGGTTGTATGTGCCTACCAGCGTCAGATGAACACTTCCCCTTGCTTACCTCTTCCTATCACACACTCGCACACATAAACACACAGAGAAAGTGCTGTCCAGCAGGCTGTGGTCTCTTCTCCTCTAAAAGCTCAGTTGGAAGGACTATCCTCCCCACCATCAGAAACAACTGAGTAGTCAGTGAATGACCCCCTTTACAAACGCCACTGGCAACCTGAGAACATGGCTATTCTTATCTGGGCCCGGCCCGTGTGAGGTGGCAGCCAGGTAGGTTCTCTTCCCTCTCACACACACACACGCGCACCCCTCAGCATCTCTCGAGAGTGCGTGATATGAAAGGCTGTCATTGAGGCAGAGAGTGGAGCAGCAGAGAGAAGAATGCCTTTAGCATGTGAATGATGCAGGATTGGTTTTCAAGCAGAGGGGGGGGGGGTAAAAGGTCTGTATTACCACAAATTTGTAGGACGTGCAAAATCTTCAGTCTCTTCAGAATTACAAATGAGTTAAAGAAAGTAATAATCTGTAAACTCTTACTAACACACACAGGTGAGTTTATTTCATCACGGCGTTTCAAAGGGACAAAAAGACTTGAACTTCTTTTCATCTGTCGATGCTGGAGCAAATATCAAAAGAAACACATTCAAGTAATTTAAGACACTTCTTGTCTTAGAGGCAAGACACTGGTCACATTAGAGCTACAATAATCAATCAACAGAAAAATGATTTGGCAACTGTTCTGAAAATAGATTAACTGTTCAACTGTCATTTTTCAAGCATGCCAATGTCAAATATTAGACGGTTCCAGCTTCTCAAATGTGAGATTTTGCTGCTTGTCCTTGTCTTAACATTATTGTAAACTGAATATCTTCAGGTTACGGACAAAACAAGATATCTGAAGACATCACCTTTCGGCTCTAAGATATTGTGGTGGGCATTTTTCACTGTTTTCTGATGTTTTATAGATAAAAATAAATCTGCAGGTTAATCGATCATCGTTAGTTCCATCCCTGTATATCCCCCATATAATCAGAACGTTCCTGATTCAAGTGCAATCGGGGACCTTGGTTGCATGCTCTCTCCCCTCATTTCCTGTCACATTTCTACAATTGGAAGTAAAAAACACAAAGCATATTCAAATAGCAAGATGATGCGTAAAAGAGATTTAAAATAAGTCAACGGTGAAACGAGAAGTAAGCAACCAAACAGTGACCAGGGCAGACTGGGTGTCATCAGGTTCTCTTACAAAGCAAAGCGAGTCTGTTCAATCAGCGTTTGGTCCCTGCTTAGCCAAATATTGATCCCGTAAAGCGGGAGACTGAAATGAACTGGTACACTTTGCTGGGAGGAACATGAGACTTTAAATCCTGATCATGGACTGAAACTGTTCATGGTTTTACTCAGTGCACTTATCCATCTAAATCAGATATCCTGCTTTGTGTGACAGGTCCCTTCTTCCTCACAGCCTTTTTTACACATAAATAATTACATGCAAAAACATAAACACACACACACACACGCAGTCCTTTGAGTGGCAGGCATCCTCTGAGTGATTGGCATTGTTAATCCCTGATGTCACACAACAGTGTGTGTGTGTGTGTTAACAGTGATTAATTGTCGTCCTCATGCTGGGGATCTCCTTAGGCTATTGATTACGTCACGAACCAAACCCACAGGGGGACGATTTTCTTGCACTAACAGGGAATCAATTAGTGTCTGGGGACTTGTTTACTTAGCATGTGCACGCATGTTACTGTGTGTGTATATGCATGCATGGGTGTGTGTGTAATTGTGTGTGACATGCAGAATGTCTCCAAATTGAATCATACTAGCCGTGAGCCACTATTAACCAATATCACACTGCTCATCAGCAACACTCGTACCTAAAAGTTGATGAATGCCTGCCTGATACTTGGCTTGTTTGCTGGTCTCTCCTCAGCATCGGGGCTCTGATGCGACGTGTGTTTGTACTGCGAACCATCAGCATGGTCTTCCAGAGCTCTCTGCTCACTGTACTAGAGCCATCACCGCTCATGAAAGGTGAGAAACAGAAACAGTTTAACTGGAACCCAATTTCAACAGATATTACCAATGGTCATGATTCTATATAGTCCAGTTTGTCTGTTTATGTTGGTGCTGTGGTGTAAATATGATGCAAGCAGGTGGTAAAAGGACAAGAAGAAATTAAATCTCTATCCAAGTGTTTAAACACTCTGTTAGTCTTTTATTCTTCTCCATGAATAGTGTATATAAGCACACCACATGTTGTTTACTTAATTCTGTAGATTTCCATATTTAAACTTTCCAGATCCTGATTTCACACACATACATTCTTGAATAAACACACAAAACACATAGTTGTTAGCATGCAGGTACATGTAAATACATTGCTTAAGATCACAAATGTACAATGTGTAAAAACACAAGAAAATAATTAGTTTTACTATCTTATAATTGGATTAGGTCATGTGTGAGAGTGACAGAGAAGTTCAAACCCGGCTTACTTTGTCACCAGGCCAATCGCTGCGTGAAGTGGGCGTGGATGTTGGATTGTCGCTTTCAGAGTGTAACAGAGATTGACGGACACAGTGTCACAATCTTAATTTGGTTGGAACCTGCTGGCCTACGAGCTTTTGAGCCACACTTTCAGTATCAATGCAGCACAAGAGTGGATGATGCAGAGGGCATTGATAGACAGGTGCTCTCTTTCTATCTCCAGAGAGCCATTCAGTTTTTAAAATCTGAATGACACGTCTGATTCTGTTACATAGCCAGTCCCAAAGCTTTTGGGATTCAGATCTGCGTATTTCATCTCCGTCAGAGTTGTCTGTTCCCCTATCAAGCCTCTCAGACTGTAAGTTGAGGCCTCTCCCCCCTTTGCATTAAACCCAGAACAAAGATTTCAGGAAAACTCAACTAAAATTGAAAAAAACAAAACAAAACAAAGGGAAAACATTCAGTTTCCGATTTTTCAATATTGCATGATAACCCTCCGTTTCCCACTCTCCCAGTTATCTTGTGTGACTCCAACACAACTCAGTAGCTGACTGAAGAATCTTATTCAGAAAAAACTCTGGTGGCTTGAGTGAATAATTCAGTGTAAGTGGGAGCAGAGACAGATAGGCTCTGTGGTTCCTCTGTGTTCCCCCACTAACACCGCTCTGCCACTTCCCCTCAGAGGATACACTACATGTGTTTTGGGGATGAGGAGGGGGGGTGGTGGGAGAAAGCAGAGGAGACACTTCAGCAGCTTACTGTTTCTCGCTGCTTTGTCTCCCTACTTTGACTTCTACATAGAATATTATAGTGAGAAGTGTAGCAGAGCAGACAGCGGAGTACAATTGATAGTTTTCTTGCCTTTTGCAGAAAAACTTAGTGTAGCTGCACTCAGACGTGTTTTTGCTTGATTTTGGTCACGTGTGTTCGCTCCCTCAGGTATGGCTGTCCTGAGCATGAGTGCTCAGCACTTCCTGGGCGGTCTCATCACCACGCTCACCTTCACTACCATGATGCATTGCACTCAGAGGGCCGAGGAAAGCATTCAGGTAAAACGGACTTTACTCATGCCTGTCAACAGCTTCGTCCTGGAGACCCGGGCTACTGTTGTTTAATTGTTTGACTCTCTTGTCACCGTGTTTGTTAATCGTCTCATTCTGTGGTGTTAGGTCATCTCTGTGGCTTAACAAACATATAATGCAATCTTTCTTTTCTTTTCTCTATCCTTCTTTCCCTTCTTTAATTGTGCTATTATGTAACTTTAGGTCATTTCTTTTGGTTGTCAAAGGGGGGCCAGAGAGGGAAATCTTCAGCGTACAGTATCACACCTAGCATCACCTACACCTGTCAGTTCTCATCAGCTGTTTTCCACCTGGAAAATGTCAGGCCCAGACTCTATTCATTGCTCTCTTTGCAGTCTTTCCTTTTTGTCCCCCTCCCTATACTGGTTTATTTCCCCTCTTAGTGGCATTGCCCCTCTTACCACCTCACTCTATTTCTTTGCAGTTCTGTTGTCTTTTAAATGCTCTCTTTTCCACTCCTGACTTTTTCCCTCTCCTCTCTCGTTTTCTCCTCTTTGACATAACTCCTTTTGTCCTCGTCGTAACTGGGCCATCGTTGCCTGGAGGTGATCGTTGTTCACACAGCCATTCAGTCATCACTCAATCTCTGAAGGTGATAAATTATCATTTAAATTGCTGTCACTGTCAAAGTGGAGAAAAGGGGGGAAACAAATCAGAGGCTGTAGCACAGATATCAGGATCTGGTTGCTAAAGAAATAATAAACAGAAGAGAATCAATCACAATGTGTGATGATAGAACCACGGTTAATTTGAGAGGTTCTCATGACACATACAGTACACTGTTTCCTTTTTAGCGTATGCGTTTCTGCACACACAGGATGAGAGAGCATTAGCTCGCCTGTGCTCGTTGTGTGTGTGTGTGTGTATATATATGTGTGTGTTATTGAAGATAGTGCTATCCAGTGACAGAAAGCTGATAGTATGAGTACTTGTTAATGATCCCCAGGAGAAAGAAATCGAATCTGTTAAACAAGTTGCTCAGAATAAAAGCACTCCACTTAGCTGTGGTCACAGGTTCTCAGAGCTCTCTAGCTCAGTGTACATACCACAGCTCAGATAGTCTAAACCAGATCCTCAACACTCATCAAATTCATGTCACTTCATTTTCAGTCTTCCCTGTTTTCCAGTGAGAAACATTCTGTACGGATCGTCATGATTGTGGTCCTAAATGACAATAGAAATTGTCCGAAGCAAATCTGTTGTAGAAGCTTATGGATAAAACATTTCAGAATTACTTGTCAGCATGTTCTTGTCTCCTTAAAATTTAAAAACAAGTTCGGTCCATAGTTATATTAATGAAGAATTTATGGCTGCCTTTTGTTTTTTTCCAGATTAAGTGTTTAGACTACAAAATGTTTGAAAATAGTGAAAACTATTTTATTTTCCTTGTTGTGACCAACAGTACAAGGCTAAAAGATATTTAGATAACAAGGAAATAAAACAGAGAAAAGTAGCAAATCTTCACACTGTAGAAGCTGGAGCCAGAGATTGTTTGTAATCTTTGCTTGAAAATAACTTAAATGACTAATCGATTATCAACTTACTTTCCAAATCATTTTCTGTAAATCTCCTATTCAATTATTTGACAAATCACTGCAGCTTTAAATTTTTTAAATGACAATAGAAATGTTGCACAGCAAAACAAACATTTTTAATCCTGTAAAAGAAGCTTATAGTGTCATTTGTACAGTAGTGAAGGATCACAATGCTCTCCCTTATTTACCTGATTCGTTTAAACCAGCTAAATCCGCAGTGTCCAACTGAAGGTAAACTGCTTCACACTCCGAGTGAAAATAGTCTTTTGAAGTTTTCCGTATCTTTATTATTTTGTATTGCATAAGAGTAAATTCTCAAAACACATTTCTTACATATTCAATCTATACTTATTTGTTGGAAGGGTTAACAGCATTTGTTGTGATGAAGAAAAGAATTAATCTTGGCTTAAGATTGATTAATCAATAAATTTGTTCAGTCAATTGTCAAGGTGTCACTAGAGTCCTTCTGTATCTGCCTCACCTGAAGGCAGAGGGAGGAGGAGGCATTAGGTAAACTCCCTCTCTCTCCCCCCTCTCTGTCTCCCTCTCTCTGTGTCCTGAGATGGCTGGGATCAGATACTCTTCTTTGTTTGGCCTCCATCCATCGTCTCAGGCCATGATCTCACGCTTTCTCTTTCAGGCTTCCAGTGTTTTGTTTTTTTTTTAGCATTTCCTTTGGCACTTTGGGGCTCTTTTGTGAAAATCGCACTTTTTCTGTTGTTAATAATAATATGCAAATGTTTCTGCATTACAGGTTCAAAAACATCAACTGATATGTTGTGCTACAGGATAGGATGAAGTGTCACCTTTTCTACCCATGTTACTTTCCTATCTACTAGTCCCTCCTTTTATTCACAATGAGC
Organism: Gadopsis marmoratus; assembly: GCA_036023855.1. Lineage (NCBI taxonomy): Eukaryota > Metazoa > Chordata > Actinopteri > Centrarchiformes > Percichthyidae > Gadopsis > Gadopsis marmoratus. The sequence goes on from JAVQJF010048284.1 coordinate 13,942, forward strand.
CTTTTTTTTCCAAACCTTCTCCCTTCCCCCCTTGTCCTTTTTCGCCTCTCCTTTACTTCCTCCTCTTACTCCCTTTTCTTATCATTACCTGTGCTGTCTTTGCTACAGTGTGGAACCTGTAGCTTATCCAGCTAGCTAAACTCTTCCATGGGAATGACAGTAGACGAGTCGTAGCAATGTTTTTCACATGTTTACTGTAACTCATGG